>CM074784.1:20142093-20273074 GCA_037355745.1 Pseudo-nitzschia multiseries | reverse complement strand
AAATCACAGACGGTTCCAACTACTCCTACTACTGCTGAATCCACTACGCACTCCGACACCAAGAAGAGCCTCGACAATCCTGTGGCACCTGAAGACAACAACGCATCCAGTCTCTACCAAGCAACAGGCTGCGTCACCTCCTATTCAGATACCTGACAATAGCCTACCTTCCGCATCTGATAATCAGGTTATTATCACACCACCCGCCCACCCCTCGTTACCAAGCTTTCTATATAAGAAGGTCAATGATAGCCCAAGCTGGTCCCCTTCTCCACTCCCTAACAACTATGGGGAGAGTTTTGATGGTCCTCCTATGACACACATCTTCAGCAAGACATCCGATGGCATTCTCCTTACTAAAGATGATTTTGATCCACCAGAGCTAGCATACTTTGATGTTAGTGATGTCACCACTCCACACACCAACCCTACTACTCCTACAGTAGACCCATCAGAGGTAGCTGTTACTGATGAAGAAGGGAATGCGCAATTTGACAATAATGGTAAACCTCTTACCATCCCAACCATCCCAATTGCCGACCTACAAGGAAGATCTTTCCTTGCACCCAATCCTGATGGTACTCGGAAACGCCTTACCATCGTCAATGTAGAAGACAGTCTTGAACGCAATAAAGATTTCATCAAATTCAAGTGCAAGCACTCTGATGATGAACTTGACGATATCATATCATGCATACAATGATGTCATGAATTACATCCACCGTGATTCGACCCAAGAAGATGGCAAACTTAGGTCATTTTGCCGCATCCTAAGACACCAAGGTCCATTGGATAATAAGCACCCTCAGTACAAAGGCTCCAGGTATAACCTTTGGATTAAATGGGAAAATATGGAACGGACATATGAACCATTAGCCAACATTGCGGCTGATGATCCTGTTACCGTTGCCAGCTATGGGAAAGACAACAACACATAATTGACCTCCCAGGTTGGAAATGTCTCAAACGAATCACCAACTTAGCACGACGAACCAAGAAGCTTGATCGACTCGTGCATCAAGCCAAACTTCGATTGTTCCGCACCACCCCGCAATATCAATACAGTTTGAAGGTACCACGTAACCATGAAGAAGCCTCCAATTTGATCAAGCCAACGGAAACCACAAGTGGGAAGACGCCATTGCTCTTGAAATGGAACAGCTCAAGGAATACAATACCTTCATTGATAAAGGAATGTACAAGGCAAGCTCCATCCCAAACGGATTTCAACAGATCAAGGTACACATGATATATGCTGTCAAACACAATGGTAGACACAAGGCTCGTCTTGTTGCAAACAGCAATCTTACTGAAGCCCCCGTCCATAGTGTGTACGCCGGTGTCGTATCACTACGCGGTCTACGCATGTGCCTGTTCCTGTTCCTAGCTGAACTGAACAGTCTGGAAGCATGGGGTACAGATATAGGAAATGCTTATCTTGAAGCACCAGTGACTTGTGAGAAAGTCTGTATCAAGGCAGGTCCAGAATTCGGACCACTAGAAGGTCACCTCTTGATTATCTACAAGGCCCTATATGGACTCTGATCATCAGGAAAATGCTTCGATGATTTACTAGCAGCATGCCTCATCGAACTCGGCTTCGAACAATCCTGCGCCGAACCGGAAATCTTTCTCAAGCCTGGAATGAACAAGCATGGGGAACGTGTATATGAACTCATATGCACATATTTGATGACCTATATCTTTGCATGGCTGATCCCAATTTGTTTCTGGAGATCCTACAGTCAGAGCCATACAACTTCAAACTGAAGGGATCCGGACCTATGAACTTTCATCTAGGTTGTGGATTTGAACGAGATGCACATGCTGGTGTTCTTTGCATGAACCCCATCAAATTCATCGAGAAGATGGAAGCATCTTATGAACAAATGTTTGGATGCAAACCTAACACTAGGTTCCAATCACCCATTGCCGAGAACAATCATCCTGAATTGGACTCTTCAGCATTCCTTGAGGAAACTGGCATTCAGAAATACCAAAGCATGATCAGCTCACTCCAATGGATCATCGCCATTGGACGATTTGATGTCCAAACAGCCGTAATGACACTCTCAAGTTTTAGAGCTCAACCACAAGAAGGACATCTTGATCATGCCAAATGTATCTACGGATATATCTCCAAGTTCAGACATTTTAAGATCAGGTTCCGTGTGGAACCCCCAGATTTTATATTGACTAAACCGGACACCATCGATTGGTCCAATACCGTCTATGGGGAGCATTCTGAAGAGCTACCCGACGACACTCCTGCACCACTTGGGAAGACAGTAGTGTTAACACACTTCTATGATGCAAATCTCATGCATGACATTCTCAGTGGGAAGGCTGTAACCCGCATCCTTCACTTTGCAAACAAGACTCCTATGATGTGGTTCTCAAAGAAACAAGCCACTACAGAAACAGCCACATTTGGAGCTGAATTTGTTGCAGGAAGAACTTGCATCGAGCAAATTGTTGACCTACGTCACTCATTCTGATACCTTGGAACACGAGTCCACGATATCTCCTATTCATGGGGAGACAACGACAAGATGATTCAGACGTCAACCTTTCCTTACGCGAGGTTGCATAAACGTCATTATATCCTATCGTATCACTACGTACGAAGCATGATAGCAAAAGGCTTCATTCTAATGCTGCACATTCCTGGTAAAGATAATAGTGCAGATATCCTCACCAAGCATTGGGGACACTCAGTTATGTATCCACTGCTCAAGCCCATCTTCCACTTCTGTGGAAATACCGGCAACCTCCTGCAAGATGATGGAAGCATCAAGTAAACGTGATGACCTTTCACAAGGAAACATGGGGAGTATTAAATTCCTTTCGTGTCCAAAAGTACCAAAGCTACACGACGCCAGTTATTCTATTCATACGAATCAATGAGTCCCGTATCAACCAAGTAATCGATTCCCACGGCATATCAATTCCCACGGCGCATCAATTTCCATTGCGCATTAGCGGTGAACAATCTCTGTTTTATAGTATTGCCCTTGTTCTTTGGTGAGCAAACTTTGATTCCGAAAAGTATCACACGAGCTACGGGAGCAATTCCTGATCATAATGATAAACATATCATAGGATCTTCCTAAGGGAATAAGAGAAGAAAACCGTTGTTTGAAGCTTCTCACACAATATATATATATATATATATACATACAGATATATACAGTCAACGATCAATGCATGTATGGAAATAATCAGCGAGTAATCTCATCACTACACAACAGCAGTTGCAACGTATTTCACCTCAATAAAAGAGATATCTTGCATTTTGGCAAGATTTCACTTTATCTCATACTTTTAACATTCAACTGATTTATATCCCAAAATTCACACTAGTTGCTACCAACTACCTGTAATCTACATTACTAAGGTCTGTCTCACTGTATCTGAACAAGTTCACAGTAAGAAGAGATCTGGCGTTTCCATAGTCTCGCCTGTAGTCCAATTATCCGTTGTCGAAAGTATCCAATCACAATTGTCACGCGTAGAGTACAATTGTTTGTCTACTAACACACTAACACAGCGGTGCTGTTCTTCAGAAGCCTTTGAATCAGAGTTTCAGCAGACCGGATTCAGAAGGAAAATAATACTGCTGACATGACCTTGCAAAGCATCGAATTGTTATCAAAGTAGTTCCTTGGATGGAAGTGCATGGTTTTTTCATACCATTCTATGGTGCAAGCTTTGAAGTCCATCTTCATTCCAAGGTCTCTCATGGTATGGCAACCAATGAGGAGGTGGTAGTTGATATTCTGGGTGACAACAAAATAGTTGATCTTCAATAATCTCATGGAGTAGGATAGTTCTGGAAACATGGTGTTCTCCAAGATCACATAGTGATTAAAAGTGGCTCTACCATTGGTTGTTTGCATTTGGATTGGTCGACCAAGGGAGTGTTTCTTGGATTCAGCAGAGATGGCTGATTCAACAATGAGATTGTCAGTTGATCTGGAATCAAAGAGAGTCTTGAGGTAGTACTTTCCAGGGGTGCCATTGATGGAGTTACAGACACTGATTGTAGTTGGAGCAAGGTCGATATTGTTGTTGCTAGGAGTAACATTGCTATCTTTGTTGTGGGTACTCACAATAGGGAATCTCTGAAGGTCTGAATTATAGTATTCAGCATTGACATCCATATCTAAATGGAAGAGATCTGGCCAAGTTTCTGTTGGAGGTGTTTCTTCTGGTTCATTGATGAAGATACACATGCATTGCTCTGGCTCGTTTGAGTTGTTGCCATAGGAAGATGAATTGCTTGATCAATTGCTATTGTTGCTGTTGAAGTTGCTGTCGAAGTTGCGATCATTCACATGTGAGTCATTGTTGTTGTTCCGGTTAGATTGATTTGGAATCTTGGCATTAAGTTAGCACTGTCCCCAAGTGTGGTTAGCACCAGGATGAATAGGACATGGTGAGCTAGCCACTACTACTCTTGTGAAGGGATTGTTGTTGTTGTTACCTTGGCTGTTGTTGGAGCCTTGTTGCCGGTTTTGGCCGTTGTTGTTGTTGTTGTTGTTTGATCAGTTGTTGTTCCGACTCCTTCCATTGCAAACGGTTTGCTGTTGCCGTTGTTATTTTTGTTGTTGTCGTTGTTGTTGATATTATTCCTGTTTTGAGAGGAATGATCTTGTTGATCATTTTTCTTACTTTTTGTTTTCCTTGTTTTGGTCTCTCTCCATCCTTGTTACAATCTCTGTAAGGGTGTCCTTGTAGGGAGAGTGGTGTTCTTCATAGGAGTCCTTCCATACGGTGGGCATTGATTCAAAAGTCAAACTCTTGAAGTCTTCATTGTTGATGGCTGCATTCTCAGGTGGATGCCTTGGAAGCAGTTGTAGCATCACATGGTTGTGGAAGGTAACCATGGAGACAAACTGGTGTACAGTCATGTTGGTGGTCTTCTTGATGTTGTTGAGGAATCGTTTGTGGCATCTGTATGCATCTGTGTTGTTGTTGAATTTGTAGGTGATGAAGGCATCAATGGTAGTCTCAAAGTTGTCCACAGTTCAGTTTGTTATGTTGACTGATACATACTCACTCCACCAATTCCTATTGGCATAGTCTCTGAGGAGATCAGAGAACCTGTTATATTGCTTTGGTCCTGTTGTTAAGGAAAGGGGGGTTTTCTTTGCATGTGAGAATTCATTGATGGTAAAAAGGACTTGGAAAAGGGATGCTCCTGTAGTAATGAGAGTTACTTTGACCTTGACAGTCTCTGTGCCACCATTGGTAGTGGTACTGGTTGTGTGTTTGAATTCTATCTTATCCATATATTCTTGGTCAAAGTCAAACTTAAAAGGGATAACAGAGTAGCTCGTCATTGCTGGACAATCAGTAGGAGCAGTTGGTTGCTTGTTAGTAGCTACTCCGTACTTGAGTATAATAGTGGGTTGAAGCAATTATTCAACCATTTAAACAGTGTCGTTTGGTGCCTCTAAGTACTAGAATGTAACGTAGTAATCCAATGTGTACTAGGTATGTATGTGTTAATTCAACTAAAACTAAGATTGTGAGAAAGCTGTCAACCACTCCAAAGAGGCGTTGAGAAAAGATTGTCTATATTTGCTAAACAGTTGCAAAGGCATTGGACTTGAAATTCCGCATTTCAGTATTGAAGAGCTGGCTGGCGTGTCATTTGATCTGACATCAGCAGTTCAGATTGTTATGAATCGTGGGAATTCAATCGTGAGGGTTTGAATACCACAATTCATGTGGTATTATTCGAGAACATGTAATGTGGTCCTTGGATGGAGATATTGCTATTGGCGTGTCCAATGCAATGGGCTTCTATTAAAGACTTCGGCTTGTCCATTGGTGTCTTTATCGTGTGTAATCGGATCAGAGAACTATCAATCGTCGGCCGTAGTCGATCGTTCGATGATCTGCTGTCAGATTGTTAATGTGTCGACAGGTGCTCCTACTGTCGTCTTCTTTTGCAAGCTTCAACAAGCTTGCGACTGTTAATCTATTATTTTCCTTTTGAAACTGGCTTTTGAGCTGATTCAATCCAAAGGCAAAGAAGAGCAACAGGAGCTGTGGCTGCAGGCCGGTTGAGGTGCCGGTCTGTTTGTGGTCTAATATTTCTCTGATATCCACTACGATTGAACGTTAGTCCAATCAGATCTATTCTAACTACCGGTGGGCTCAGTCAGTTAGATCTTAGGCTTGTAGTTCTACAGTGGGAAGCATGGCTACCGATGCAAGGTTTAAGGTTGAATAATCAAATAATCTAAAAGTATGAGATAGGATCCTTGCTGGAGAGCAAGTATCTCTTCTAAAGGTCGGTGCTGCCGCTAATACAGCACGCGAATGTATGTGTTGCCGCTAATACAGCACGTATTTTATGCAGCAGAAAACAAGTGACAAGTTCGTGAGCAGCGCTTCGAACCTCTGCTATCTTTTCTTGAAAACAGTACACTTAACAAGAGATTGCATGTGCGAACCTCTAGTGTGTGTTCTTTCTTTGAGTACTAAGTATCAAACTTCGATCGTAAGAATGACTGTCGTTTGATCACTAAGTATCAAATTTGGGTGTCAGAATGACGATTGCACCTCTGGTTTCGATCGTATTCCAATCTCACATAGAGAAAGAGGTAACCTTCGAGTCTCATTATTCCAACCACTGAAGGTGCACTTCGACTCGTAGTATCGTATCATTCCAGCTGCAGTACTGTAAGTTACGTAGGAATGTACGTACGTAATTTAGAGTACTGTAGTGTTCGCGTACGTGCAAAAGGAATTTAATATGCCCCATCTTCTTGCAAATGATGAAGCACAAGCATTATCGCTGTGAGAAGAACAAACAAAATTCCCTGAGTACGTATGTGAGGAACATGTAATATGCCCCATCTGCTTACTCGATAGAAAGGAAGAAACCTTTATCACAGGAAGAGTACCAAAGGAGAAGAGTGCCCCATGATTGGGCATGGATTTGCATAGATCAAGATGCCCCATGATTGGGCATCAACTAATTGTAGATGTTGGATCGATTGTAGATTGTGGATCAATTGCATGGCGTGATGTTAGACGAATCGTAGAAATCGATTGAGTATCAAAACATAGACGATTGACTGAAGGTTGAATCGTGGGGATTGATTGTGTGAAATCCATTTGTAGATAACACTTTGAAAGGAACTGAATTGAAGATGATTGAGTGATCGTACAACGAGCCGTAATTGGACATGTAGAATCATCGATCGTAGATCGAATCGTGGAAGCAAATCATATCAATCGATTGAGGTGGATTGTGTTATTGGATGCTTGAGTATTCATCACCTTGAAAATGTATGATGCAAGTGAATCATGGACAGAGTCGATTGGTCGAATACAAGCACAATCAAAGAAATCGTAGAAACCGATTGATCGTAGATTCTCAAATATCGGTTGATCGGATCTGAGGATCATAGGTATGATTGGAGCGTAGATTGATCTTAGATTGATCGTAGATGGATCGTAGATCAAATCATAGATCATATTGTAGATCAAATCGTAGATCAAATCGTAGATCAAATTGTAGATCAAATCGTGGATCAAATCGTAGATTTGTAGTCGTAGAATTGGATTGATCGGAGATGGAAGCATAGAAAATAGAAAATGCATTGAGTATTGAATCCAAGAAGACGGTGGATTGATCGTATAACGAATCATA
The DNA here is from genome assembly GCA_037355745.1 of Pseudo-nitzschia multiseries. Taxonomy (NCBI): domain Eukaryota; phylum Bacillariophyta; class Bacillariophyceae; order Bacillariales; family Bacillariaceae; genus Pseudo-nitzschia; species Pseudo-nitzschia multiseries. Next base: position 20,265,402 of record CM074784.1, on the reverse strand, counting down.
GAATAGATATGAAATCATAGGGTTGATCGTATATGATGGACAATCCTATCTTGGAAGGAAGCGTAGGAATCGATTCGTAGATATCAACTTGGAACAAATTGTATACGTAAATGTAGAATAGTTACCAATCGTAATCGCCGTTACTGAGAATCGAATCGGATGATCGATATTGTGGAATCAAATTGTAGCCCCTACTATATTGGAAAGGAAGACTTGCAAGTGGTCGTGGTGGCTGTCTAGGAATTTAATATGCCCCATCTTCTTGCATGTGATGAAGTAAAAACTTTATCTCGATAAGAAGAACTGACAAATTCCGTAAGTACGTATGTGATGCATGTAATATGTCCCATCTTCTTACGCGGAGAAAGGAAGCATAGAAAAAGAAACACTGAGGATTAAATCCAAGTCGTTGAACCGTAGAAATCAATTGATCATAGGAGCTGATATCAAATGTAATCGTAGAAGAGGTACCACCAATCGTAATCGAGTCTTGGATCGGAGAATCGAATCGGAGGAGACTGTGATTGATCAATTACAATCGTAATCAAAACTTGACACCTTGATTGTTGATCACAGGAGTCAGGAGTCAATTGTAGATTTGGTCGTAGGAATCAACTGAATGGATTGTAGATTGGTCTTGGATCAAGGTAGATGATCACATATCAAACTGTAGAAATGTAAAGACATATCGATTTGTGGATCCAGAGTGCAGTTGATCGGAGATGATTGGTTCATTGATCGAATCGTAGGAATCGATTGATCGCTGATCGAATTGTAGACATTCTAGTATCGTAGTAGTGAATTGGCATCCGTATCAATCGAAGCAAATTAATTGTCAATGGATCGATCGGAGATGTCAGATGACGTCGTTGTAAATCCAGTTAGCAATCAAGAGAGTAGCATGTAATTGATACAGCTTGATCTTGATAGCATCACGGTGCCGTTTGGTGATACAGACAGCAGGCAAATCGGAGGTCATAGAATGTGAAGCAGATGGTTCCCAAAATGGACAGAAGGATGCCCCATTAAGAGGCTTCCGGGCGTCGTAAAGAAACTTCCGAATTGGACAAAAGGGTGTCCCATAAAGAGGCTTCGTAACTGAGCTTGAAACGACACTATCTTTAGAAGATGCCCCAGATGGTGGAAGTTGCAAGGAAGAAATGCAAGTAGACTGGGGTGCAGAACGAGCACGATGAAATACCACGGTTTCAGACTGAGGGTAAAACGTCCATCGTGAGTTGGCGGGCGGGGTTTTACTAGTGCGAGGGAAGTGTGGCGCATGTCTTGGTTTGTAGGGAACAGCGCCAGTGGGAATGTCTGTGTGAACAATACTAGGAGTGGAGGAAGGGTCAACTTTGCTGAATTGTACGGAATCAGTGCTGGGCGAATATTTCCAAGTGTAGGTAGTAGTACCGGTGGAGGTGGAATCAGCAGTTGATCCAGGATTGGAACAACCAGCTAGTCCTGGAGGGTCCGCAGGATTTTCAACATGGGAGTGGACATCAGCTTCGCAGGCAGAAGTAGGAGTGCTCTGTTGGACAGGTGTCACTCGGGTTGTGGAGGGCGTCACGGTTCCAACAGCGGAAGGCCGTACCAAAATAGGTGCTGGAGAGGACACTACTGGTGCTGCTGGAGGCGTTGAAGGTGACACTGGATTGTGGAGCTCGACAAAATCAAAGTAAAACCTGACGACCATCGCGTGTCCCTTGGTGGTACAACACACATGAGGAAGAAAAATCACCTTGGAACACATGCCAGAGGAGTGTCCAGAAGAATGCACATTGTTGGTCATGGGGGGCCTTGGGATACCCTGTAAGCGTCTTATCTGACCAGTAGGGATCAAGGAATGTAGTGGTGTTAATACCATTCGCGTCTAGTTGTGCTTTGAATTTTACAAGCCAATGTTCGAATTTTTCATCAGTTTTGTAGCACTGGAAAGGTGGTTTCGTCCTTTGGTTTTCTGATCCATGAGTCATATTTGAGCTGGGCTATCGGTTTTGCTGATCGGCCTGGTCCATCTGGTGGTGTTGTGGCGCGGTTGGGCACTACCCCATCATCAGCTGCAGAGTCTTGTCTGGCTTTGACGATTCCTTGACAGTAGTCCTTGAAAGCTGTCTTGGTGTAGTGCTCCCGTTCTTCCCAGTCTAGGCCTTGCTCTGTGAGGTGTTGACCAAAATCAATGAATCGTTGTAGATTTAGCTGTACACGTCGAGTGAGTGGTACTCTTGTTCCCCTGTCTTGATATGTAAGATAATCGATGTCTTCTATGAATAGGAAATCTGACCATGTCCTATACTGGCTAGCGATGAGCGCCTCACACAAAGTGCTGTGGGATTCCTTTGGGACATCAAAGGAGTCGTGTAGGAATGTGGCTAGCGCTTGATCAAATGATGGGATATGGGAAGAGGTCCGTGATGGGGACATCCTCTTCATCATCTTGATTAGGGTTATCCTGTAGGTTGGGCGCCATAATCATAGGTGATGTCAGAGATGCTCGATTTGCAGCGAATATGGTTGTCGTGTGTATGACAAGTGCCGTGGATTTCTTGTATGTAATCAGATCAGAGAACTATCGATCGTCGTCCGTAGTCGAGTCAATCGATGATCTACTGTTGGATTGTTTCTTTTGTCAATGGGATATCGCTGTCAATACTGGGAAATAGAGAACCAGAATGGTATCGCATGTCGGCAAGAGAGATGGGGAGTTGTATTCGATGAGACGCGACGTGCAGGCGGTGTGGCGAGGCTTCGAAAATCGACGTGTAGGCGACGTGGTGAAGCAACGAAAATTCGTTGACTTTGTGTCGTTGTGTCGTTTTTTGCAACGAAAATTCGATTAATTTGGATCGTCGTTGTTTCGTTTTCGCAACGAAAATTCGATTAATTTGGATCGTCGTTGGTGATTGAGGGAGGAAAATTCCGCCTTCAAAAGGGCGTGTAGGAGGCTCGCTGGTCTGGAAGAATAGAAGTAACGGATACAGGAACGCGTAGAGGCCTTCTATTTGTGAGGTTAAGCAGCGCCGATGACGTGGTGAAGCAACGAAAATTCGCTTATTTAGATCGTCGTTGATGTTGGTAAAGTCCGGAATACTGGAGATGAGGAATTTCCTCTATCAATAGGGAGACTTGATGTGACAAAGAGATGATCGTTGATGGCGTGTCATCTTTTCGTCTTCGTCTGTCTTGAAATTACTAGGTCTTCTACTTGGTAAAAGAGGTTTGGAGGAGCAACAAAATTCGTGTTTGTTTCGTTTTTCGTTGCGTCGTTGGTTGGTGTTGGTGTTTATGGTGCTTAACACAATCAAATGATGGGCGTCGGTATCTTGGCAACGGTGGGGTCGTCAGGGATGGATCACGACGCGGAAGATAAGATCCGGAGAACATGTAATGTGGTCCTTGGATGGAGATATTGCTATTGGCGTGTCCAATGCAATGGGCTTCTATTAAAGACTTCGGCTTGTCCGTTGGTGTCTTTATCGTGTGTAATCGGATCAGAGAACTATCAATCGTCGGCCGTAGTCGATCGTTCGATGATCTGCTGTCAGATTGTTAATGTGTCGACAGGTGCTCCTACTGTCGTCTTCTTTTGCAAGCTTCAACAAGCTTGCAACTGTTAATCTATTATTTTCCTTTTGAAACTGGCTTTTGAGCTGATTCAATCCAAAGGCAAAGAAGAGCAACAGGAGCTGTGGCTGCAGGCCGGTTGAGGTGCCGGTCTGTTTGTGGTCTAATATTTCTCTGATATCCACTACGATTGAACGTTAGTCCAATCAGATCTATTCTAACTACCGGTGGGCTCAGTCAGTTAGATCTTAGGCTTGTAGTTCTACAGTGGGAAGCATGGCTACCGATGCAAGGTTTAAGGTTGAATAATCAAATAATCTAAAAGTATGAGATAGGATCCTTGCTGGAGAGCAAGTATCTCTTCTAAAGGTCGGTGCTGCCGCTAATACAGCACGCGAATGTATGTGTTGCCGCTAATACAGCACGTATTTTATGCAGCAGAAAACAAGTGACAAGTTCGTGAGCAGCGCTTCGAACCTCTGCTATCTTTTCTTGAAAACAGTACACTTAACAAGAGATTGCATGTGCGAACCTCTAGTGTGTGTTCTTTCTTTGAGTACTAAGTATCAAACTTCGATTGTAAGAATGACTGTTGTTTGATCACTAAGTATCAAATTTGGGTGTCAGAATGACGATTGCACCTCTGGTTCGATCGTATTCCAATCTCACATAGAGAAAGAGGTAACCTTCGAGTCTCATTATTCCAACCACTGAAGGTGCACTTCGACTTGTAGTATCGTATCATTCCAGCTGCAGTACTGTAAGTTACGTAGGAATGTACGTACGTAATTTAGAGTACTGTAGTGTTCGCGTACGTGCAAAAGGAATTTAATAGGTATTCCAACGCTCACGATTGAAATTACCCACGATTCAAGAAAATCTGAAATGCAATGCCACGCAAGCCAGTGTTCAATATTGAACACTGGATGAAGAACATATCCAAATTCTCCATGTGCTTCTCTATGTGCAATGTACGTTGAATTTCGATTCATCGCCTGTTTACTGTTACAAGCTCCCAACTGCTCCTCGGAGTGGTTGACAGAAGAGCTAGCTCACAATCTTAGTTTTTAACCAATACATAAACCTTATTTTAGTACCTTTTTCTAGAGGCATACGACACTGTTTAAACAGTCAAATAACTGCTTCGACCTTATTACTACTACCGGTAAAGACTACTTCAACTACTCGAGTAAACACTATTACAACAACTACTAATAAACAACCACCAATTGATCCTGAAGATTGTCCAGTAAGAACAAGAGAAGCTATGTCTTACTCCATCATCCCCTTCAAGCTTGACTTTGATCAAGAGTCCATCAACAAAGTGGAGTTCAAGAGTACACAAGAGTTCAATGGAATGCCTGAAACAACCAAGCTCAAGATTCCCTTGATTACTGCAGGATCAACCAAATTACAAATCCTTTTTACCATCAATGAATTCATGCTGTCCAAGAAGACACTCAACCTAACCACAGGTCCAAGACTCTACGACAAGTTTGTAGACCTCCTCAGGGACTACACTGACAAGAGTTGGTGGAATGACTACCTTGCAAACAATGTTCCTCAAAGAACTGTCGATAATTTCACCACAACTGTACAAGAATTTGTCAACTACAAGTTTGACAACAACCTTGATGCCTACCAAAACTACCAAAGATTCCTCACCAATATCAAGAAAACCACCACTATGACAGTACACCAATTTGTCTCACAGGTTAACTTCCACAACCATGTCATACTTCCACTACTCCCTGGACATCCACCAGATGATGCAGAAATCAAAGAGAGAGAGTTCAAGAATCTAATCTTAAAATCGATGCCTGAGGATTGGAAACACACCTATCAGCAACACCACTCTCCTCATAGGGATTCCCTCTCTGAAATGATGATGAGATTTGGAAGGTATCAATATGCACAAAACCGAAAGAAGAAATCATCAGATAATCCATCTCAAAACAACAACAACAGCAACAACAATGGTAACAACAACCATAACAACCGGAATGGAAACAACCGCAACAATCGCAACAACAATCGGAACAACAATCGCAATCGGAACAATAACCAACGCAATAACAATAACAATAACAACAACAATAATAATAATAATCAACGCAACAACCAAGGCAACAACAAAGGCCCAACTAGAATCTCCAATGACTCACCATGTCCTATCCATCCGGGTACCAACCACACTTGGGATCAATGCTACACCAATAAGTATGGCGCAAAACTCCAACCAGTCCAACCAGTCCAACAACAGAGACAACACCAACTTGCATGTGAATGATCGAAGTTCCAACAACAGCAATCGATCCTCTACCTCTTCCCACGGCAGTAACTACCACGAACCAGAACAACACATGTGTGTCTTCATCAATGAATCAGAAGAAACCACCATCCCTGCAGCCCCTTGGCCGGATCTCTTCCATGTAGACATGGATATCGATGAAGAATATTACAACTCAGATCTTCAAAGATTTCCTTCTGAAAACATCGATTCCAACAACAACAGGCAAGATGTTGCTCCTAGCAACGACAATGTCGACATTGACCTTGCTCCAACCACAGTAAGTGTCTGCAACTCTATTAACAGATCCCTTGGAAAGTACTACTTGAAAACCCTCTTCGATTCCGGATCTACCAACAATCTCATCGTGGAATCAGCAATTCCCTCTGGAATCAAGAAACACCTCCTAGATCAACCGATCCAAATGCAAACAACAAATGGCAAAACCACTTGCAACCACTATGTAACCTTGGAGAACACCGTATTCCCAGAAATGTCCTACTCGATGAAAGTCCTACAAATCAAGTGCTTTGTAGTCTCTCAGAATATCAACTACCACCTCCTTATTGGAAGGAAGACCATGAGAGACCTTGGAATGAAGACGGACTTCGAAACTTGCACCATAGAATGGTATGAGAAGACCATGGACTTCCACCCTTGGAACTACTTTGACAACACCGCCTTGCTCCACAAGGTCATGTCTGCAGAACCACATGCCATTGCAGAAAGTTACTCCAACCAATCTATCCAATAATTGTATGTGTATGGAACCACCAAGTATGAGAAAACTGACCTCCACAAGTTAGTCACGGAACAAAACCATCTCTCCTACCATGAGAAACAAGCCTTGTTACCAATACTCCTCCAAAATGAAGAGCTTTTTGAAGGATTGAATGACAAGGAATTAGGTATTTTCCCTAATCAAACCTTCCACATTGATCTCCAGGAAGGCACAACTCCATATCATGTAAAACAACCATATTCCATTCCACTGCACCAACAAGAAGCAGTGAAGAAAGAAATTGATTGACAAGTGAAACTTGGTATCCTTGAACGCTGCTATGCAACTGAATGGGGAATGCCAACCTTTGTAGTCCCAAAACCAGATGGCTCCTGTCGACTCATCAGTGACTTTAGAGAACTCAACAAAGTCACCAAGAAACTTCACTACCCACTTCCAAAGCTCCAAGATATCTTCCACAGAAGAAGAGGCTTCAAATATGTGACCCTTATTGATGTTAGCATGCAATTCCACACCTTCAAACTTGATGAGGCCTCCACCTGGCTTTGCGTCCTTGTTACTCCATTCGGAAAGTTTCAACTGCTTCCATTGCCAATGGGCTTTCTCAACTCTCCAAGTTGGGCCCAAGGCTGTATAGAACAAATGCTCCTACACTTGAACGACATTGAAGTATACATCAATGATATTGGTATCTTCTCAGATACACTCGAATCCCATTGTAAATCAGTCTCTTCTATCCTCTCCTTACTGAAGTCCCACAACTTCTCTGTCAAGCCCTCCAAGTGCCACTGGTTTCAATCCCAAGCTCCTTGGCTTGGCCACATTATCTCTCGAGATGGAATTAGACCCAATCCAAACAATATTTCTCCTATCCTGAAACTTGCTTTTCCCTCAACAACAACCCAACTTCGATCCTTTGTTGGGATGATTAACTTCTATCGCAACTTCTATCCCAAGCGCGCTGAAGTTCTTGCACCCCTTACCGGCCTCTCTGGACAAGCCAAAGGCAAGATATCTTCAACTTCAGGATTTCTTGAAGCTTTCAATAAAGCCAAGTCCCTCATTGCCAATGATATCCTCCTTGCCTTTCCTGATCCCAATAAGCCCTTCCATGTCTACACTGATGCTTCTGATTACCAACTCGGAGCTGTCATCCTCCAAGATGGCAAAATCATCCTTTGCTTCTTGAGAAAACTCAACGCTGCTCAACGGAAATACCCAACGGTCGATAAAGATATGCTCTGTATTGTCGAAGTCTTCAAGGAGTTTCGCACCATTCTTTGGGGTGCTGAAATCATTGTATGGACAGACCACATCAACTTAACTCGCCAAAATCTTACAAGTCACAGAATTATGACTTGGAGAATGCTCCTTGAAGAATTTTCCCCAGTATTCAAGTACATCAAAGGCAAAGACAATGTCATTGCTGACGCGCTCTCCAGGCTCCCACTCCAGCAAGACACTCCTGAGAAGAAGAAGGAGTTATTCGATCCTCCCACTCCCGATCCAACGGATGACTCGGACCTTGAAACTGACTCAACCAACTCCGCCCTTCTCTCTCTTTCCGAATTGTTTCTCAACTACCCAGAAGACATTCCCATGTACCCCTTGGCCTTTGACCAACTCGCCCAAGATCAAGCAGCCAATGTAGATATCTCTACCAATCCCCGGTACACAACTGAAAACTTCAACGGCACTGACTTGAAAGTTGTAGACTCCAACGGGCGACAGAAAATTGTACTCCCTCCAAACCGAGTGCAAGCCACAATCAAATACTACCACCACGTGCTTGGCCATGCCGGCTCAGAAAGATTGTATCGAACCATCAACCAATTCGTATATGGTATGCCCCAAACTTGAAGGACGAAATCAACTCCTTCTGCAAAACTTGTGACACACGACAATTCATGTGGTATTCCAACGCTCACGATTGAAAATTACCCACGATTCAAGAAAATCTGAAAAGCAATGCCACGCAAGCCGGTGTTCAATATTGAACACTGGATGAAGAACATATCCAAATTCTCCATGTGCTTCTCTATGTGCAATGTACGTTGAATTTCGATTCATCGCCTGTTTACTGTTACAAGCTCCCAACTGCTCCTCGGAGTGGTTGACAGAAGAGCTAGCTCACAATCTTAGTTTTTAACCAATACATAAACCTTATTTTAGTACCCTTTTCTAGAGGCATACGACACTGTTTAAACAGTCGAATAACTGCTTCGACCTTATTACTACCGGTAAAGACTACTTCAACTACGCGAATAAAAATTACCACTACATCTAATAAACAACCAACCGATCCTGACGATTGTCCAGTAACAAGAAAACAATGTCTTACTCAGTCATCCCCTTCAAGTATGACTTTGATCAAGAGTCTATCGACAAAGTGGAATACAAGAACACCCAAGAAGTCAACGGATCTCAAGAAGTTACCAAGATCAAAATCCCCTTGATTACTGCAGGATCAACCAAACTACAAATCCTTTTTACCAGCAATGAGTTCATTCGATCCAAGAAAATGCTCAACCTAACCACAGGACCAAGAATCTATGACAAGTTTGTAGATCTCCTCAGAGACTACACCAACTGTAGCTGGTGGAATAGCTATGTGTCAACCAATGTGCCACAGAGAACTGTGGACAACTTCCAAACCACAGTGGAAGAATTTATCAACTACAAGTTTCACAACAACCTTGACGCCTATCAGAATCACAGAAGATTCCTCACCAATATCAAGAAGACAACCACCATGACAGTACACCAATTCATAGCACAAGTCAACTTCCACAACCATGTTATCCTCCCATTACTTCCAGGACACCCACCAGAAGATGCAGAGATCAAGGAAAGAGAGTTCAAGAATCTAATATTTGAATCGATGCCTGAGGACCGGAAACACACCTATCAACAACACCACTCTCCCCATAGAGATTCCCTATCTGAAATGATGATGAGATTCGAACGATTCCAATATGCGCAGAATAGAAAGAACAAGAAATCAGATAACCCATCTCAAAACACCAACAACAGCAACAACAATGCCAACAACAATCGTAACAACCGAAATGGAAACAACAACAACCGCAACAATCGAAACAATCGAAACAATCGGAATCGCAACAACAACAACAACAATAACCAACGCAACAACAACAACAACAACAACAATCAACGCGGCAACAACCAAGGCAACAACAAAGGCCCAACTAGGATCTCGAATGACTCACCATGTCCTATCCATCCTGGTACCAATCACACTTGGGGTCAATGCTACACCAACAAGTATGGCACAAACTCCAATCAGTCCAATAACACAGAGACAACACCGACTCGCATGTGAATGATCGCAGCAATTCCAACAACAGCAATCGATCCACTACCTCCTCTTCACATGGTAGTAACTAGCATGAACCAGAACAACACATGTGTGTCTTCATCAATGAACCAGAAGAAACCATACCTGCAGCCCCTTGGCCGGACCTTTTCCATGTAGATATGGACATCGACGAAGAATACTACAACTTGGATCTTCAAAGATTTCCCTCTGAAAAGACCGATTCCGACAACAACAAGCAAGAGGTTGCTCCCAGCACCACAGATGTCGACCTTGCTCCCACCACAGTAAGCGTCTGCAATTCCATCAATGGATCCCTTGGCAAGTACTATTTGAAAACTCTCTTCGATTCTGGATCAACCGACAATCTCATAGTAGAATCAGCAATTCCCTCCGGAATAAAGAAGAACCTTCTAGACCAACCAATCCAAATGCAGACAACAAACGGCAAAACCACTTGCAACTACTATGTAATCTTGGAGAACACCATATTCCCAGAACTATCCTACTCGATGAAAGTCCTACAAATCAAATGCTTTGTGGTCTCTCAGAACATCAACTATCATCTCCTCATTGGAAGGAAGACCATGCGAGACCTCGGAATGAAGATGGACTTCGAGACTTGCACCATTGAATGGTATGAGAAGACGATGGACTTCCACCCAAGAAATTACTTCGACAACAAGTCCTTACTCCACAAGGTCATGTCTGCAGAACCACATGCCATTGCAGAAAGTTACTCCCATCAGTCTATCCAACAATCGTATGTGGATGGAACCACCAAGTATGAGAAAACTGACCTCCACAAGCTAGTCACCGACCAGACCCATCTCTCCTACCAAGAGAAACAAGCCTTGTTACCAATACTCCTCCAAAATGAAGAGCTTTTTGAAGGCTTGAATGACAAAGAATTAGGCATTTTCCCTAATCAAACCTTCCACATTGATCTCCAGCAAGGCGCAACTCCATATCATGTAAAACAACCATATTCCATTCCACTGCACCAACAAGAAGCAGTGAAGAAAGAAATTGATCGGCAGGTGAGGTGAAGCTTGGCATTCGACAATTCAGTAACTCGTGATTGGTCGTGAATTTTCGCGATGAATGAATGAATGAACGAATGGATGAATCATCCAAAATCCAAGATACCGTACAAGTACCGGTAATACCACCGTTCTTCCCAGAGAGTCAATCAGCACCATCAGCTTCCTCCTCACTAAGCCGCATACTTTCTTCATCCCGTCATTTGGATCTACATCCCTACTGCAGTTATGGCGTCGCGGGTGTTGGTTGTCGGGAGTGGCTGTATAGGTAGGAATTGTATCTGCTTTCATTAAAAGAAGCGAAACAACGGGCGCAATAGCGAAAAAAGTCTCATGGGTCTGGAATTCAGCATCTTTCCAGGCCTCACAGGTACCGTGCATCGCTGTTGTAGTGAACGATGATTTCTTTCGATCAACCAAAACTTAAGTTTTACTCTATTTCATTGATCGAAACTTGACAACATACGTTGCGCACGCAGGCCTTCGGACGGCATTGGAGCTGACCAGAAAGCGAGTCTCTGTGGTTTTACGATCTCCCGTACATCCCCTAGACCGATCGAATTGCTCTCAGGGTGCGGGTGGTCTCTGGATGCCGATATATTGCGAAGACCCTCGGATCGGTCAGTGGGGGGCCGAGACTCTCGATGAGCTTTACCCGCTTGCTACAGACGACAAAAATACGCTCGTTGATCTCCGCCACGTGCTTGCATTGAAAAAAAAACACGAAGGACCGAGCACGGAAGACATGGTGGCTGATAATTATCACAAAGGAACGGGAGGAAAGTCGATGCTGCCATCATGGTCGTCCGATCCGCGGTTCAAATTTCAAAATGTCACGTTAGAGCAGGTGCGATGGCAAAATCAAATCCATCGACTCCGTTTGCCATCCCTGTCACAGGCGCAAGCAGCTGGTTATAACCATGCATGGTTCTTCCAAACGCCGATCGTCGATTGCCCGAAAATGTTGGAATATTTCCTGGACGAACTAAGCAAGAGTAATACCGTAGAAAGTGTTGGCGACGCAGATGTCAATGTCGAAACAGGAATTTACTATCAATCCGAACAGGAGCTATTCGAAGAGGCAAAGAATTTCGATTGTGATGCGATTGTCAACTGCACGGGTATGGGTGCATCAGAACTTTGTGGAGATTCTCAGTTGGTTGGGGCGAGAGGAGTCCTTTTGAACTACAGTCGAGACTCTTGCAAGCGTTTAGATCAGAACGATGGAGACGTCATTCCATCAACTGGTAGAGACCAGCTCCACGACGCTTGTGTTTTTGCTGACGAAGCCCCTTGGGGCACACCCGAGTATCCTAGTTACATGATTGTTCGAGGTGACGATATTGTAATCGGTGGAACTTGTTTGAAAGGAGATACAGAAACTGAAATCCGCCCTCAAGAACGAGCGAGACTATTGGAAACAGCACGATTACTTGGTATCGATACAAATGCATGCCGGCCAAAAGAAGAGTGGGTGGGGTTTCGACCTTATCGACAAGATATACGGTGTGAAATTGATTCCAAATATTCCAATAGTAACAACATGACTAATTGCAATGGAATCCGATTGGTTCATTGTTATGGAACGGGTGGTAGTGGCTGGACCATCTACACTGGTCTTGCCAAAGAAGCCGCAAGGTTGGTAATGCAATAATCAATGAGTGGAATGTCCCAAAACTGCAACTGCTATTCACTGTTGATAGTATCAAATAATAATAATAGTAATATTAATGTCTCGACCTTTCGATGGGTCTTTTTAAAAATAAGCATGGTAATACATAAACGTCCATTATCCGGGTTCCCCCCCCTCCAAAAACAAAAAAATCGATTTTCAGCTTCGTCGACAGTTGGATAGATCAATGCTTAAGCTTTCCGTTGATGTGTTCAGTGTCTTGTAACTCCAGATACTTAGCAAGTTACAGTCTGTTACAGTTTAACGTGTAACTCTAGCTTTGAACGCCGGCCCCCATACAGAGCCCCTGTAGGAGTTGGTAGTAGTCGTAATGGAATTTTTTTCACTCTGTCAACCGTGCAAGCATGCGCGCTTGATGAGTTTATTCATACTCTTGCTGTCCTATCTTCTTATCGATCCATCTTTTCTTTCTGTTCAAAAGAAACACATCTTTTTTTGCAAAGACAATTCTGATCCATTACAACTACTCATCAACCTTGTGAGCTACACAGCACCTCAGCACCTCTACTATACCACAAAAGTGAGCCTGTTGACCCAGTGTTACGACCCACTGAAGCGATTGCTCACAAAATAAAGCAGCGAAAGCAGGGAAGAAGAATAAGAGAGTGCATCCCCAGGGCACCGACGACGACGACAACAACACCGCATTGAATCGTCCAATCGTCGAATCGATTGAAACGCCAACGAATCAAATCGAAACAAATCAAACTAATCGAATCGAATTGAATCTACAAAGGAAGGAAACAAGAAGGAACAACAGAGGGCATCCCCAAGGGCAACGACGACAACGATAACAACAACAACAACAACAACAACAACAACACATCAAATCGAATTGAATCCAAACGCCAACCAATTCGAATCAAAACGCCACCAGCAACATGCCGCGAGGACAAAGACCGTATCACCCATTCACAGACTTCACCAACTACAAACACAATGAGTGGGAGATGGTTTGCAAATGTAGGGATTTCCTGGAGGATGCATCATTGCATGGTGGAAACTGCAAATCGATCACCACTTCAAAGCCACTAAAGTGCAACTGCCTCAAGTTCCTAGACAAGTCAATAGCAAGGGAAGCCATCGCGCTCTACATGGTGGCCTTCTTCAACAAGTCAAAGGTTGACCAACAGCTTACTATCATGGACTGGCTAAGATACACGTGTCTAGAAGGGAAACGATGGTTCTTTGTCCCTTTTCTAAATCCATATGAAGAAGGAGGTGAACACAATTTCATTGATGAGGACACCCCAGAGAAACATGCTGTACTTGCAGCATTGTCGCAAACACGCGTTTGCAGGTATGCAATCAGTGTACTGCTTGATTGGGGACGGCGCAAGTGGGAAACATGCTATAGGAATTTGGAGGACAACACTACTCCCACACATGGACTGAAAGGGAAGCGACCCAACAACACCATTGAATTTGATGACTCTACAATTGTTGAAGACCTTGTTAACTTCTTTGATGAGCTTAAGGAACTTGGCCAGCCACAGTCAACAAGGATCATGCGAGTTGAAACCGGTGTTGGATTGCGCGATGGGGAAGAAGGTGTTGTTGAGTTGCCCCCATCATTTTCAAAAAGAAGTATCTATTATCGGTTTTGTCATGACCGGGGATGGACCGTAAAATTGAAGAAGAATTCGAATTCAGTGTTGGAAGTAACTCCTGTAGAGCCCTTTGAAGGGGATCGTAAAATAATTTGTTCTTGGCCATACTTCTTGAAGTATTGGGATACCAATTTTCCAAACATTAAAATTGTAAGTCGGTCCGCAGACGTTTGCAGCAAGTGCCATGTGTTCCGCAATCGTTTGAGATATGTGAGATATGAAACAACAACAGAGCCTGGTGCTGATACAACTTGTTGCTCCACAGAAACAAGTTTAAAGAGATATTTCCTGAATAAGAAGAAACAACTAGTAGGCGACGGCAGTGAAGTTGTTGTTGCGGAACGCAAAACGCGCGAAGTCTTTGACCGGAACAATGTGTATGCTCCGTTGGTAATGGAGCCAGAGGCAGCGCTTTCAGAGAACAACAAGATTCTGATTGATGCAAGCCTGCATGTAAAACAAGCGGCGGACCAAAGGCGGGTGTGTAGTATGAAAATCAAAGAAGCCCATCACGATTATTTACACCGCGTTCAACACAGCGAGTGGCGGTATTGTTTAGTTGTTGACTACTGCCAGAATGCCCAGCTACCAAATCTTGGAGCAACCCAGCCAGGGGATACTTACTACATGATACCTTTAACCATTGCAATCTTAGGAATTGTGGATTGCTCATTGGAAGGAGGAAGTTTAGATGCATTCGCATGCCACGAAGGGATTGGTGGGAAGGGGGGAGACAATGTTGCTTCCATGATTGTCATGTTACTGAAACACAAAGGATGGATGAAAGAAAATGAAGTAGGCGGCGAATTGACAGTGCTGATGGATAACTGTGGTGGCCAGAACAAAAATAACCACGTGCTCCGTCTTGCAAACTTGCTTGTTGAAGCTGGGTATTTCAAGAAGGTGAATTTCATGTTCTACGTTGTAGGCCACACAAAGAACTGCGCTGATCGATGGTTCAACACAATGAAAAGGGACTACCGGAACCAGAACCTCTACACCTTTGAACAACTACATAAAGCGCTGGGTACAAATGAACGGATCACAATACATTCTATAAAGGACAGTGATTTCAAACACTACAAACGGTTGGAAGATTTGTTCTATAAGGACTTGAAGACAGGGACAATTCAACCAGGTCACATTTTTACAGTTGAATCAGATGCACCCACTACAATAAAGATATGGCAAGACTGTCTTGGAACGGCAGACGTTAGTGTACAAGATCTACAAAAACGCGTAACCGTGGTGGATCGCGATCGCCGCCTTCGGGAAGCCGTACGGGACTTCGTGTTGCTAGATCCAGTTGCACCAACAGGAATCAAAGAGATCAAACAGATAGAGCTGTACACTAAGTGGAGAAAGCTTGTCCCTGCAGAATCCGTCGACATCATTTGCCCCTACCCAGGGGATGAGGTGATGCGGAAGTTCAAAGAAGAGAGAAACCGCAAAGCACGTGAACGGACTCAGCGGCAGCAAGATAGCCGGCCAACAAAGAAGAAGACCCAATAACCTAGTACTACACAGTAGCCTACATCATTAAACGGTTTGTTTCTATACGTCCTAGTCAACAAGCAAGTAGCTATTGTATTGGCGTCGGCGGCGTCATCTGTTGAAGTAGCTATTGTATTGGCATCGTCGTCGCCGTTAGTAGGACGACGACGATTTCGTAAATCGTAGTTCGGAAACAATTTTCCAACACCGTGTTATTTGTGTGATGTTTTTTGGATTTTTGTGTCTCGACTTTGTAATACGATTTTCTCCAAAAGAAAAAATTGATTTTTTTGGTGCGCGCAAAAGTTGGATGGACGTTTCTGTATTACCATGCTTAAATAATATAAATGTTAATGTTTATTGATGAATTATTAGTCATAGTTGACATATTTACAGCACCATTGCTTTGAAACTACAAGTCTGTAAATAGGGTAAGTATACCTTGATTTGCTTGTGCGGACATCGTAATCATCAACACTCACCGTCTTTCCAAAGAAGTTTTGAAAAATGAAAACTTGAGTTGAGTCCAACTTTCACTTTGGTTAATATTCGATTTGTTTTCTTTGTTTTCGTTGGCTCTACCGTGTCATCATCTGAGGCCAATGATGGAGAGGGCAAAACATGTATGTCGGTTTGGAGAGGAAGCATATCTTTCATTCTGCCATATTCGGTATCGGAAAGAAGTTCGAAAAGAGATATGGCATTTCTTCCATCGCTATTCTCGTTTGTGATAATTTGCGAATTGCCCTTGGACTCTTGATGGACATTTGTTTCGCCTATCTTTCTTCGGCCCCCCCTCCTTGAAGATGTGCGACTTCTTCCGTGAGGGACTGACAATGATTTCTTATCTCTTTTTGATCGTTTCTCTTTATGGACATTGGATTTTCTATCTTCTCTTGAACATTTTGGTCGCCTTCGTTCTACCCTTATCAGATCTTGGCAATATAACTTTTGGTATGAGGTTTCAGAAGTATCTACTGAGCTCTTGACAATCGACCTTCCATACGATGGTTGACCTTCATTTGTGCAAGCCTTTTGTTCCGTAGTTGACTTCCGACAAGTGTTTTTAGTAATCACTGTCTCGTCGTCTGTTTGTCCGAAGAGCAGTTTTAATCTCTCGTTTGACTCAGACTGAAATTTCTTGATTGGAGGATCTCGTTCTATCTTTCTCTCTGTACTCTTACTCCTCCTCTTCACCGTGGTTTGCATATGAGATAGATCGTGATCTCGACGACTATCCACACTTTTAGTCCGCCTAACACCCCGGTGGCTTCGAGACTGATCCCTGGCTTGAGCAGAAAAATTCCCATAGCCACTGGTAGAACTTTTCGCGCGGCGAACACCCCGGTGGCTTCGAGACTGATCCCTGGCTTGAGCACAAAAATTGTCATAGCCACTAGTAGAACTTTTCGCGCGGCGAACACCCCGTTGGCGGCGGTTTGTTTCCTTGGCGTGAGCGCTTAACTGATCATACCCGACCATATTACTTTTTGCTCGTCTCACATCCCGTTGACTATGGGGTCGATTATTCCTTTCAATCCCTCTGGTATCTTGATCTTGGTTACTACTTTGTCCGCCGCAGTTCTTCGGGATCATGTTTGCGGTGCCTTTCTCTTCTGAATGGTCGCTCACCTTCGAAACATCTCTTGAACCAGTATCTTTGATTTTCTTAATGATAGACCCAGACCTGTAAACGCCCTCGAGCTTATTGTTTGATGGCAATTCAAAACTTTGAGACGCCCTATGGCTTCTACTTTTTCTCGTGTTTGGATTCGAAGTTGGATTCGGTTTCGAACTCCGACGACTTCCTCTAACAATACGTTCGTTTCGTTCGTGGCTTAGTGTCCGATGAAGGAGATTCGATTTGGCCAGAATCGCTGGCATTTGAATATGCTGCTGCACACAGTCATCCATTGCGACGGGCAATATGATGAGAGAACCATTTTCTTCTTCATCATCTTCAACATCGCTTGTAAAGTCATTGAAATCGAATTGTTTCTGCTCACCCTCGTCATCGATATAGCTGATAATATCATGGAGACTGCTGCTCGAGCTATTGCAGCTGGCACTAAAACTTTTATACGAGCTATCATAGCTTCGAAGGCTTCGACTGACAATGGGATTGTTGTATGTGCCATTGCAACTGCTCAGAGTTGAGTTACTTCGAACTAGGTCCGGCAGCTCACGATCACTGCTAGTTCTGGTGGAAGATCTGGAGCGCCTTTGACTGTTGCTCACTTTCGCACTGTGTTCCTCTCTTGTTCCATCATACTTTATTTCCTCCAAATTTCTTGAACTTATGTCTTGGTATCTTTCTCGGTCATTCTTGCTGTTAGCTGGCGATGATGTCGCCATCCACTGGTAGTCTCTTTCCTTTGCTTGAGGCGATATATGCATTTTCGGAAACTAAGGCCCAATATCCGGTTTAAATACTGCTTCGTAATAGATCTGAGAATCTAGTGCAAAATCTGTTGAATCCGTATCTTCCACGAAATACTTCTTGATTAAGAATTGTTGGAATTTTTATGAGTCTGTCGTTTTGTTGATAGATGATGTTTCGTTTGAAATAACAGTTCATACCATGAAACTTAATGAGATTGGATGGGTAAAACTTGCCCTTGGGGCCTATTACTTCCATGGCGTTGACAGCATGTTCTTCGCGACATAATGGTCGTTCAACCGAAACGTTCTTCTTCAACCTTCTACGAATATTATTGTTATCAGAATGTTTGTGATGACTTGCTCATCAAAAAATAATGTACTCCGTAGTTCTTATTTTGTGATGATTGATAATGATCGAAAGAACGCGGGTGACGAGACACATAAGTGAAATTGAGCAGCTTCTTCAAAATGTGACAGTGGATGAATTGAAAACCATAAATATGTCTCACCTGAACCAGGCTCTGAAAGCATGGATATTTACTTAGGGGTTAATTTAAAAAAATATTGGAATGGTCTAAATATACAAGAGATGAAATCGTTCACGAGCAAAACGAGATTACCTTTGGTTATAATAATCCGTTGTCAATTGGCGTTGAGCGAGCCTCGAAGGTTAAATAATGATGGAGGCTATATACAACCTATTTATCATTCATGACAACTGTCCTCGGGAGCGCGTTTAGGAAATGCATAAAGTCGGATACAGCAACTTTCCACAGAAAAGAGGAGTTTGCATCAGGCCCAGTCAACGACCGAACCCATACTCGAACCTTGAAGCGTTCATTGATTGTTGAAGGATGTTCGATGTTCAATGTGTGTCATTGTTGTTCAAAATTGGGGGAGATTAAAAACATGATCACATTACAAGACGATGTCTTCGTTTCCCGATCCCTTGCCTTTCTATGCTTAATTCTTGCCATACCGGTACTTACTTCTTCCGGTGAATTCAACCACAGTTTCGTGTTTATTGAAGCTATCTTAGTCTCCACGAACAACCGCAATCAACAATGTATTATTTTAGACACTGGCTGCACGTCTGTGTATCATTTGACCGATGGCTCGAGCCTTGTGGCAGGCACCAAGAAGGGTGGAATGCATTATTTCTTTTCTCGTGTCCAGAAAGAGCGTGATGATCTCGGCGAAGACCCCGATCCAGTAAGGAACAATTACGCCAAAATCGATGCCAATGAAGATGGTATGTGGAGCCGGAGTGAACTTAAATCCCGTGATTACGAAACCAAGTATCCCGTGTATTCAATCGCAACCGCGTCCCAAAAAGGAAAGAATTCATTATCAGGGGGGCCTGAAGAAAGCTTTCTTTTCTTTGGAAGTGGGGATCGTTGGATATCCGTGTGGAAACTTACTTATAATGATTTTGACGAATATCCTCAGGATGAAAATCGCGCCACTCAAGCACCCATCTTCGACTACGTGCAGAAGCTGGGTCCTCACACAGGATGGGTCAAAGCTCTTGTGTATGACGATACGAACGAAATTCTTCATTCGATTGGGTGCAACTGCATCGAAAGCTGGAATTGCTCAAGACTGAACGGATATCATCTCAAACGTGACAATGACGACGAATCATCGTTACCAATTTTTCACATTACCAAGCGTACCATCGAAAATTGCCCTAACCTGGGAACTACATTGTCCAGTGATTTATTATGTCTGTGTCTCATCAAGTCAACCATCGGCAATGACGAAGGGTTGTGTCCACTACTCGTTTCGGGCGGTGTCGATGGACGGATCCATTTATGGATTTCTGACCCTTCTGTGAAGAGAAAACAAGACCTTTCAAGTTTTGATGGGCGAACACCTTTGCATACCACTCTAGCACACAACGGTAGAGTCAATGCAATAGCGTACTCTTCAGCAATGGGCACGATCTTCACAGTAGGAAACGATGGGGTGCTTGCAGTCTTTCGTGTGTCATCTGACGACGAATTTGAATCAATTTTTAAGTTGGAAATTGTGGACGTCTCAACAAAAGAAAGTGCATCAAGATTAACTGATGTATCAATCACAATGGAGCACAGAGAAACGGGGGAATGCTCTCTTGCCGTGGGAACCTCGAAGGGTGAGGTATATTTCACGACCGCAAAACTCAAAAGTGATGGTGATGTAACATGTCAATTGAAAAATGATCATGTGACTGTGAAAGAAGGTTCGATGATATATTCACTCTCTTGTGAGCGAAACAAGGGCACGAAATTAACTCCTCGCATCTGGATTGGTCATGCGTCGGGTCTCGTGACATTAGATGTTTGATAGTTATGATTTGGTTCAATCGCTTTCGAAAGCGTTCTTAGAAGATGGGAAGTAAATATTCGATAGATAGTCATCGCGGTGTTGAAAAATTCCGTTGCATTATAGTTTGGTTTCGTGATTAAAGCTTTCGCGGGTAGTTTCCATGCACAAGCTCAGTTTTCATTTCGATCGCCACATAAAATAGATTACGTTTAGAAAACAGACTCGAAAAAGTGCATCTCAATGCAGTACTGGCAGGCCGCATCACAGAGTCATAAATGCCCCAAAGCAACGACTTCAACCACATGAGTACTTCAAACCTTGGCGTGCCGTTCCCATAAATGCCCCTATCGATATCCACGCTTATCCCTGCGACTTGGGCCGCTCGATTTGGCTCGCCTGTTTCCCTTGCCATTTCCCAAATTATTATTTCTCCCCCTCTCCCGTTGCCTCTCGCTCGCCTGTCGACGTTCCCGCTCGAGTTCTTCAGCACTACATTTTGCGGAATAAATAATATCAAAAAGCGTCATAAATTTTAAGTGATTCGTCATGCCGATGACACCGACAATAGTAGGAAGACTACTTTGAGGTCGATGCAACAAATTTCAGCTTCAAAATACACGGAATACGTACATCGAATCGGCTTCCGCTCTTTGTATCTCCTGCAGAGCTTCATCTGGATTGCTCGTGCAATGATAGAGAGTCGGTCGGTTGCAATCATAACCTGAGTGTCCCTGCGCCCCGCAGTTGAAACACGACATGCCGCGTAGACCATAAAACCATTTGAGTTCCTTACAAAGGAAGTGGCCCCGTCTTCCACAGTCCATACAAATAGCATCTGATGTGACATATGGTTCCGGAGATCTCATCCTACATTGAAGCCGATGATGACTAGGTTGTAAACAAGTACTACACACCATTCGTCGTGGCAGTCCCCTTCTCATGGTGCAGTCTCTACTAACATGACCCGGTGTGCCACAGTTGAAGCAAATTTGTTTCTTTGGACAAGCTCTGAATTCGTGACCTGTCATTCCGCAGAGGCAACACGGTTTCAATTTTTTGGGGTTTGGACAATCAGATTCCTTGTGACCAACCTCCCCACATCTGAAACAGATTGTTGATATATCCTTTGTGGATTGATTATTCAACAGGGAGCCAACACTACCACGTGGCTTACCTCCGGTGCTTTTCTTAGATTTAGTTGGAGCGAGTGAAATCCGAAGCGGGCGCCCGTCTAACTGTTTTAAACCCTCTAGACATGACCGAGCTCCTTCTTCCGTCTCGAAGGTTACATACGCAATTCCAGAATTGTGAGTGTCACTATTCGCTTTCACTGGTCCGTCAAGTATCATGGCGACTTCAGCCAAATCTCCAAAGCGCAAACAAGCATTTCTTAAGGTCTGCTCTGTGGTTCGGTAATTCAGGTTGACTACCTTCACCTTGTGGCTTGGGGTCTCGTTCTCTTTCTTTTTGGGAGTTTTGAATGTAGTTCCCTTTGTTTCGTTTTTCTTTCCATTGTTTTGCCCGCTGCCATTGACATCTTTCTCCTCGTCTTTTTCATCGTCCTCGTCAGCTATTTCGTGATCGAAATCCTCTTTGTATTTATACTTTTCGCGCTGTCCAAAAGCTTTCAAAATCTCATCATTTAGAGGTATCGTCACAGGCGCTTCGACCAATCCCTGAAAAAGGCGCAATAGCAAGCGAAGACAACGAAGAAATTGACGGTGAGCAGAATTTCTTTTTCAATTCGGACTGGTTCATTCGCAATAAATTCTATTCGTGTGACTGCAACTTTGAATAGCACGCGTTTTTCGTAAATCCACTGGTAACAAGTGAGAGGACAAATCGATTTGGCCTTACCTTTATCCGATTGGGATCAAAGAGCCGAGCAGCGAATTTGCTGAGACGCTTTTTGGCTTGCTCCAACAAGACTGGATCAACAGTGCTATTCGTAGGCGCAGCTGCCCCTAGTCTGTTGATGTCTCCATTTTCTTCGTTCAACCTCCTTCGCTTCTTGTCTGGTTCCGGAAACGGTACTGACAATGCTGTCGACGAATCCGATTCAAACATGGAATCGCCGTCGCTGCTATCGTCGCGTCGAGCCTTCTTCGTAGTCAACGCGGTCTTCATCCTTTTTCTTGGGGAACACGATCAATGCTTTTTGAAGTGCAGCAGGGCCCAGGGATTGATTATAACGACAGATTGTTCTGGTCTGGTTTCACTTGTCCGGGTACCGCGAATATAGAAATGCTATGCAGGCAGGAACAATGGCGTTGGGGGGAGTTACGTACAGTATCGTAGTTGTTTTTGCGCCTACTATCTGATAGTACGGTATGAGTACTTGTACCAGGAGCAACTGGTATGAACCGTAGATTTGAAGGCAAGACGCGCTGTTGATTCTTAATGAACTTACGGACAGACACCCAAACGATGACTCCTATGGCGCGAAAAATGGGATTTAAGGGTTGTACACACGCTGCATGCATACGATAGTACCGGGAAACGGTACGGTAGCTGTGCCTGAGTAGTAGTACTAATCTTACGTTCTGAAGGCAGAAATGCTCACACGAGCAATGGACAATGGGTCAGTTAACAATAGTATGAAATGTATCAATGACATAATGGATGTTCATGATAGGAATTTACAGGAGATTGGGCTACATCTGCAACATCACAGCTGCAGTTTGCTCCTCCAATACATGAAACAAAGAAACTCTGCAAGAACAAGAATGCATACTAGTACTACTAGTAGTTCTGCTGTGGTGGGAGTGGTGTGCCGACTCTCGTCCAAGAAGAAGAATCAAGTAGCAGCTAATTGTAGTAGCTAGCAAGGACAACAACAAGAAGCGCTGCATGCAGCAATGCATGGTTCCGTACATCAAAATAGTAGCATGTCTGTGCAGGCGTCACATAAACGATGCTCGTGCTTTCGTAAAATTCGTGCGATATTTTAAAATATTCCGAAACATTTTGTTGCGCGCACAATAAATAATTCTCTACCTATTTTTGCACGCAACAATTTCAAGTAGGACTATTTTCCTATCCATATTTTCACCCCTTGTTTCATGGTTGCTTCCAAATTTTTCTATTCTACAATTTTGTTTCATGCTTACCCCGTTAATATTTACTCGCCATTGAATTTTTGTTATTTTCCACACGAAACTCATCTTTTGTAATAATATCCTCTATGTACACTGATATTGTCGTAGCGTTGATACCATTTTCTGAACAAATATACGAGCTTCTTGATAACCAGCAATGTATTCTGTTACGTCACTTTCACGTTACTCACACTATCTTTTTCGAATATCAAAATCCAACAACCATATTTTTGTACTTATAAGAAAATATTTTATCCGCATTTGCAATACTCTCCGACATTTTACAATATTCACGCTAAGCTTATCAAATACGGAAATACAACAAACATATTTTGTAACAAATACGAAAGTATTTTATCAGCCTTTGAAATTATCTTGTTTATTGTATTATATTCGAACAGAAGACCCGGAACAATATTGTGCAAACCATAAAATAATAATGAACTAGCCGTTCTACTATTGATGTTGATATCATCCATTACTCTTGTTCGTTTTTATTGTATTCCATGAAAAATTTGTAGTCCTCATCATCTTCGCCAAGAATCTCAACCAAGGTACGTTTTCGCTTCCGTGTTTTTCCCTCTTTGTTCTCCTCCTTATCTTGTTGTTTACGATTGCTATTTTGCTTTTGGTACATTTTAAGTATTTCCGTCTCTAATTCTTTTGACTGTTGTTCCTCCCTTCGTTCTTCTAATTCGCTTACTAGGTATTCGTAAAGATCTTGTCCCTCGTTACTCCACCCCTCCTTATTTCCAGACTTACCGTCAGTGAATTTTTTTCTCAACCTCGTGCCCTTTGTTGTGTTTATCCACGAGTCGTAGTCGTTGTAAAGGAAAAGCAATGCAAAAGCTTCATCGCTTGGTGTGAAAATGGTACTGATTGTCATTCTGACTGATTTTCTTTTGAAGTCTGTCTGTTTTGGTGACACAGCTCCAAGAATTCTTTTCATGAAGTATTTGAATTCTGGTGAATTTTTCCGCCGATAGTCTTCGTGCAATTGGTACCTATTTTCTGAGTTAACGTCTTGTGTGTCCGTGATTAGAACCGTTCCTGGGAAACTATCTGGTATCTGGTTGTTTCTTTTATCGTCTACGTGTCAGTGTTAATACGACCAAAATGTTAGAATGGATTATGAACGATTGCATGCCGGCAGTCATTTTCTTGTTGGTTGCGTACCTTTGTAGTTTTTCCTGGCAAGAGTTTGAGCATTGTGCCTACACGCAGTCACTGCTCGGCAATAAATTCCACTCCACTTTTGGTCTTTTATATCGATTGTATTTGGTATTTCATTGTTATTCGCTTGTTTTACAATTTTGAATATCGTCGCCTTCACGAATGTAATCTCTGGCGGGAATTTAAATTTCCTGAATGCTTTTTCTTTGACGTGTTTGACAATGTTGTTTTCCAAGTTATCGTTATCGTATTGTTTTGTTGTCAGTAGAATATTTCTGTTGCTACTGTTGGTGGTTGTATATGTTTGGCTATCGTTTGTGTTTGTGCGGTAACTTCCCGATACACTGCTGTTTGGGCTGTTTGTGTTATGGGTAACAATGGTTCTACCTGTCACCGGACTGCAACTAGTACTCAGTTCCACCATAATTTTTTTGTTAACTCGTGCACATCAACTTACCGTTTTTACCTTTGATTGATTTGTCGCGCTATTTTTATGATAATAATGTTGTTTGTAGGAATCGTTTGGTATTTTTTTTTCATTCCTACTGTACACACTGTAAGCTCTTGATTTACTGTCTCCAAGGAATAGCTGTATTTCAACTAATTGTACTATCTGTGAGTGTTGTTCTTGTACTGTCGCCTGCCTATCTTATTTTCGAGCGTGCCGTGATATTCTGGAATGTGGAGTCCTCAAAATTTTGGCGCGGACCCGAACATTTTGTTCTTCCCTACCCTACCGTACTTACCCTACGGTACCATATCATTCCATATTTATTTATCTACTTATTGTTTTTCAATTTTCTGCAACGGCGTTGCAGTAAATTCTATATTTTGGGTGGTTGACACTCCCCCCTTAATTAATTATGGATTGGATCACAATTTGTAGGTTCAACGGAGTGAATTTTGTTGTTGTTGTTTTGTTGCTTTCTGATGAGTATTTTTTTGAATGTATATTTTTTTTAGGTGATATTTTACATAATTTCCGTTCTATTTTTTGCACTTAATTTGTACCGGCGATACCTTCGATATTGTCATTGTTTTTTTTGTAATGGAATCCTTACAGAGTTGCAGAGTTAGTGTTTCACGCGTCCCCATGCTCCACAAGGAACGGGATAGTTGTTATATTCCTCTATATCTTCCGGCGAATTCCAACGTTTTTTGTAAAGACTTAGCCATTTCTCAATTTTCCACTCGTTTTCGTCTTGTTCGCTCTTTCCCCCCCTGTTTGTCACTTCTTTTACCTTCCGTTTTTTCTTTTTCGACTGTTTTCTTGCTTTGTTCATGAACGAATCCCACTTATGTTTTGTACATTTTTTTTCCGTGTTTTTGTTATTTATGTTCTCTTCTTTAATTGGCGGCAATATTTCTTGTGTTGAGTACCACTCGTTATCGTCTTTTGATCTGCAATACCATTCCAATCTGTCAGTTTCGATGATTGCCTCATTCGTCATTTTGCGCCAGTTGTTGAACCAAATGTACGTCATACAAGGACGGTTCCCAGGGTGGTAATGTATACATTCTTTTATGTGTTCTCTTGCCTCCGGTGTCAGATTACTCCATTTTTTTGCCGGGAAAGTACGACCGTCTTGTATCATTCTCTCTCGTTCTATTGATTTTACTTCCGGTCCAATACCCACGTTGTCGTAGCACTTAATGTCTTCCGATGTTTTCAATGCGGGATAACCACATGTAATGTATGCAAGAATGACTCCCATTGCCCATACATGGTCCATCCCGTCAGTGTTCCCTTCTTTGTAGTCGGGAAATACTTCCTCGGTTATGTACTTGAAGCATTGTTCCCAAATGTTCAAAGCTTCGTCCTCCTCGAAATGTCCTTTTTTGCTGTTGAGTCTTTGTCGCACTTCTTCTATCTTCTGGCATCCACTAAGGATTGTGTTAACCAAGTGTCCGTTTTTGGCACACAAGGCATCAAATCCTGTTTCGAAATGATACAGAAACGGGTTTCCGTCGTTGTTTACATCATCGTGGTTTAGCTCGTGCATCTGTTTGTTGTAATCCTTGGAGAAGACAGTACCCCGGGTTGGCACAACTGTTGTTCTGTGTGTCGGTTTCGGTGTTTTGCTTTTCATTTTCCTGTTATTTCCCATTTGTAACGCAGTCATGCACCTATTTGTACCACAGTACACCTAACGTGCGTACTCCCACGCCGCATCATAAAGTTGGTATTTGTTGTTTTCTCCAGGCGTTGTAACTTGCAGTTTTTGGTTGTGGCTGCTTTTTCCCGTTCACGCATAATTCTTACTATTTTTACGTACCCGTACCAACACTACGACGGTGCACGCAAATAGTCTGATTCAAAAACAGACAAGCTTCTTTAAGTAATGTAACTTTCCTCATCTGCATGCGATTGGTTCTTGATATATCGTTGAGATGAACGTGTCCGGTGGATCGATACCTCCATAGAGATGTGTACAAGATGTATTCTTCGTACTTCCTTGGTACTATTTTTTTAATATGGTATTGGTACGACGCACATAAATTGTCTGACTCATAAACAGACTAGCGTTAAGTAGTGTAACTTTTCCCCTTTGGATAAGATTGGTTCTTGATATACCGGTAGAGGTGAACGTGTCCATTGGATCGATTCCCCCGTAGACATATGTCCGAGGTGTGTCCTACGTATTATTTTTGTATAAATTTTTTATTATTGTAGTATTGGGACGGTGCACACCAATTATATGGTTCAAAAACTGACTAGCTTTATGTAGTGTAACTTTTCCCGATCACGTATAATTGGTTGTTGATATAGTGGTGAACGTGTCCAGTGGATCGATTCCTCCGTTGAGATCTGGTGTACCTTGGGTAGTCTCCGTAAATTTTGGTTATTAGTTTTTTGATTTTTGTATGAACAAGTAACCAAATTAGTGTTTCTCCTTTACTTTTTGAGTGTCAAAGTGTGTTATTTTCTGAAATGTTTGGATGAATATTGCTCATACTATGGATTGGGGAGACTATGAAACCATATTGAGAAGTCACAGCCTTATATTTTAGTCATTATGAATTTTCTAATATTGTTTGTCCCTGGCCATGCATGTACCAAAATAGTGAGTCGTAGTACTTATTTTTAGAGTGGAAATGTGTTGCATTGACTGCAATTTCAGGATGAATAGTGTTCATACTATGGATGGGGTACACTGTGCTGAAACCAACTGGACAAGAAGCAGGCTGATACTTTAGTCAGTATGAATTTTAGAATAATGTTTGTCCCTGGACATGCATGTACCAAAATACTGAGTCCTAGTCAGTTTTGAGTGCAAATGTGTGGCATTGACTGCAATTTCAGGATGAATATTGCTCATACTATGGATTGGGGAGACTATGAAACAAACTGGACAAGAAACAGGTTGATACTTTAGTCAGTGTGAATTTTAGAATAATGTTTGTCCCTGGACATGCATGTACCAAAATACTGAGTCCTAGTCAGTTTGGAGTGCAAATGTGTGGCATTGACTGCAATTTCAGGATGAATATTGCTCATACTATGGATTGGGGAGACTATAAACCAAACCGGACAAGAAACAGGCTGATACTTTAGTCAGTATGAATTTTAGAATAATGTTTGTCCCTGGACATGCATGTACCAAAATACTGAGTCCTAGTCAGTTTGGAGTGCAAATGTGTGGCATTGACTGCAATTTCAGGATGAATATTGCTCATACTATGGATTGGGGAGACTATGAAACAAACCGGACAAGAAACAGGCTGATACTTTAGTCTGTATGAATTTTAGAATAATGTTTGTCCCTGGACATGCATGTACCAAAATACTGAGTCCTAGTCAGTTTTAGAGTGCAAATGAGTGGCATTGACTGCAATTTCAGGATGAATATTGCTCCTACAATGGATGGGGTAGACTATGAAACAAACTGGACAAGAAACAGGTTGATACTTTAGTCAGTGTGAATTTTAGAATAATGTTTGTCCCTGGACATGCATGTACCAAAATACTGAGTCCTAGTCAGTTTTGAGTGCAAATGAGTGGCATTGACTGCAATTTCAGGATGAATATTGCTCCTACAATGGATGGGGTAGACTATGAAACAAACTGGACAAGAAACAGGTTGTTACTTTAGTCAGTGTGAATTTTAGAAGAATGTTTGTCCCTGGACATGCATGTACCAAAATACTGAGTCCTAGTCAGTTTGGAGTGCAAATGTGTGGCATTGACTGCAATTTCAGGATGAATATTGCTCATACAATGGATGGGGTAGACTATGAAACAAACTGGACAAGAAACAGGCTGAGACTTTAGTCAGTATGAGATTTAGAACAATTTTAGTCCCCTCTGGCATTGCTGCATGTACCCAAATAGTGATTCCTAGGCAGTTTTCGAGTGCAAATGTGTGGCATTGGCTGCATGAAACAGAATCGACCAGAAATCTTCTACTTATACTTGAGTCAGTTTTAAAATTTATTAGTCCTAGTAATATTAGTTAGTATGTTTATGATTGTGCGAATTAGGCTGCAATTTCATGATCAATATTTCGCATAATATTGATTGAATAAAGAACTATGAAGTATAATGGATAAGTTACAAACGGATGCTTGCATTTGGTGTAACATAGTATGCCTCACTCATCCAATCTTGGATGATTTGGTGGAACTGGTGCTGTACTCTGACACGGTTGAGGTTGTGTCAGAAGATGAATCGGATACCTCCTCACTTCCATCCGTCGGGTCACGAATCCCAACATCCTTGCTGAAACATTTTACTAAATCCGATACTTTTTTAATGCGTCGAGGGTTGGTTTCTTTCAGGCCGGAAATCTGAAAGTATGGGCAAAATTGTCGTTTCTCCCCCACCTTACGTTTGTGGAAAGTACATATATAACCCGCCACTCGTTCATATTGGTCGTAGTCTCCGAAAAAGTACCTATAAACTTCTCCAATTTCAACTGGTCCGTTTTTTTCTGGAGTATAACGAACTTGTTCGTTTACTTCGTAAATAGGAAACAATATCTCTGGATCCTGATCTTTCAACAGCACAGAACATTGGAATTCACGTTTGGTTTCCTTCTCGTTGATCTTGATAGGATAAACTTGCAGTGTTACAGTGGCGTTAAGACGATTTTTTGCAACATCTATAATCATTTCTTCGCTTTCATTTGAACCCTTTTTTTCACCGGTTTTAGTCGTTGTGTCAGTCAAACCAGTATCCTTGGAATTACCCTTACTTGTGTCAATTCCCGATTCTTTAGATTCGTTTGGCTTATTTTTCGACCCCTTACTGGTTACTTTCGATCCACTGATGTTCTTTCTCCCATCGTTGATATTGTTCGTCTTGCCAACATTGTCACCGTCAACGTTATCATCCCAGGGTGGTATGAATCCACGCTTGGAATCATTTGTCGTATTGAGATTGAAAGTAACCCATCCTACCCGGTATGTGTTATTTGATTTATTGAACTCCTTGATTTGAACCTTGGATCTTTTGAAGCAATCCCAAGTTAGAAAGTCCGATGGTTCGTAAAAAACAAAGTCACGACCCTGGAGGTGTTCGAATGCCAGATTCAATTCTCCCTTTCCCTTTCCATAATTGTTGACAACCTTATCGTCCAAAAATTGAACTACAAGGTTAGCCGATGATAGATCATCCGACTTTTCCAACAAATATATTGCTAGTTTTTCTGTCAACGGGGTAAATATGGTACCCATTTCTGGGAGGTAGCTATACTGAATGAATGTTTCCACCCAAGTATGACGTTGGAGAACTTCCGGATCAATTACGAATATCTCACGGAACACGTATGGAATGTGTTCCATAAAAACTCGTTGGTGCACCTCTTGTTGTGAGTTAACATCGTATTGAAGGAATCTTGTAACACAAGTTTGATTCTTATGTTGTTCTTCCAATCCGGACAGTTCCAAAATACCTCTTACAAGTTCTTCTGGTTTATCGTCAAAATTGACATGGGCAAATTTTGTCTTACTCAGAACACATGCCGTTGGGAAAATGTACAATCGATCATTCCTTTGAAAATACGGAACACTTCCCTCCGTCGATTCGGTGACCATTGCTCCTTTTAGAAAATTCCTCTCGGTCAATACCAAATCTTCAATGGTTTCCATCACATGATCGTAACTGACAAATGATTGGTTATTGGTTTTGAAGACTTTTGGTATCATTTTCTCACAAACATTGTCAATTGAACAATCAAAGGACGAACCAACGCCGTCGACTCGAATCATTGATGCACATAGTACTTGAGAAATGATCAAATTACATGCTGTTTCCAACGAATCGACCACGTTTACCCCAATCTTGTTCCCATGTTGGACAAATTTTGTTATAAGCCATTGATGCACCAAATATAGGATTCCTTTCGGCACCTTGAAATATGCCAGATCTATTTTTCCGGTTCCATGTTTGCATGGCGACAGGGTGACAAGGTCCTCATCATGATCGAAATGTATGTTGTAATATTTTGTGACCGTGTGCTGGTAGTGGATGACGTAGTGGAAAACCAATTGAGTATTGAGTGGTAATAACACTTTACCCGTTTCCGGAATTTTCGTGTCCCCTTGTCGATGAAATCCTACTGGAACCCACTTCTCCCCAGAAAGTACCGTGGTGCCCAAGACGAATGAATTGTTAATTAATTCGGGTAAGTAATACTGATAAAAACCTTCGTGTGTCAATACTTTGATGTCGACGTGTCTCATGTCGATGATGGTACAAATGGTTTTCGCCTTCCCTTGAAAGCGTAACCAATGTTCACGAATGAGCTCCTGAAAAGCAGTTTCTCGTTCCGTAATCTTCATCAACTTATTGTTTGACACAATAAGTTCTTTAAACTCGATGTTTTCCGTTCGTAAGGATTTTAAGCATTCAATACGCTGCTTCTTGAAATGTTTGTCTAAGTCCACCTGATTGCAGCTATGAGTCATTGAAACACGTAGAGAGGTCTTTGCCATAAGGCAGTCCAAGAAGTTCCTCATTGATCTGACGTATCCTTTCAACTGACTGGGAGAACAATTGTCGCCTTTGGTATGGAAACACAAATCCTCAGACGAAATATCCGACCCAGGTGGATACTTCACATTCTTCATGTACCAAACCAATATCTCACGGTACATTATCATGTACTTCTTCATTGTAACGTAGTTGACGACGTTGCGCCCATAAATAGCATCCACGCCTGATGTGTCGTTAACATTCTTCAACAGTGACTCGAACCTATCCCACTTGTTCGCCATGTCGTAGTCATTGAATCGATCGGTTAATTGCTTCCTGCTCAAAAATTTCAACACTCCAGTCATACCGTTGTCAATTTCAAACAAAAATAAATCCACCATGACGTTTATTTGATGTGGAATAGGCCCTAAGTCACTTAAGGTTGTATCGGGTTTTTTCTTCTTTCCCTTCCCCTTCTTCTTTTCCGCAGAGTTAGTAGTAGACATTGACTTCCTGAAATCTGGTGTAGGTTCGGATTCAATAATTTTTGATACAAGGTAAACCCTCGTCAACAATGCAGTGAAACATGTTGTAACCTCAAGACTGAGGTTCCTCACAAACTCCTCTGTTCCATATGACTCACCCTTCAAAGCCTTTGTAAGGTTATTAATTACTGCCTGTCGATGATCTCTTTGATCGGTATCATGTTTGTCAAGACTATTGGTTGGTGGGTCTTTCAATCTACCCTTCTTACAACTTGTCGTTTTCTCATTTGAATTTGGGTTGGCACCGCGCTTCCGAGCACTATTAGTCGTAGGCGTTTTCTCATTTGAATTTGGGTTGGCACCGCGATTGCGAGCACTATTAGTTGTAGGTGTCATTGGCAATGTAAAATGTTATCAGTATTTGAGACAATCTTTTTATTGTTTGAAAACAATGAGAATCACTGTTGTGTGAATCTAGTTTACCCGAGTTACGAGCAAACATTGAATGAAAGAAGGATAGTAGTACAACTTGAAACTTCTTTCACCAGATATCACCACTCACGTAGCGACGCGATAGTGGTAATCATGTCTCAAAAACCATTTCTCAAAAAATCGAAAACGTAGAAGGTGCCCGTAAACGTGTCCTTGTTCTCGTAAAGACGTTCTACCACTAACCTGAGAAAGAGTTAAACAATATCGTCACAATAATTGGACAAATAAAACCTGCAACGACGAATGCAAGGGCGGGGATTTGTCTGTGAATCCGTTCGGATCAAAAAACCATTTTTTGTAACTGGAACCGCCGTTCCCGAAAAACGGAAAAAAGGGTTTTTTGGGTGGAATGAAAGGTGAGAAGAAGAAAAGATAAAAAGGAACATTTTCAAATTTGGAAAATGGCCCCATCGCTGAATTGTTCCATTGTGTGTACAAAAGTAAAGTCGTATGAACACCTAGTAGCGCTAAATAGGGAAAAGGGCATTGGTTGGTGTAACTCCGTTGCCAAAAAACAAATGATCCGATCGCTGAATTGGTGCAATTTGTGTAGAAACGTACAGTCGTATGAAACTTTTCACGCTAAATACTAAAAAGGGCTTTGGTTGCAACGCCGTTGTCAAAAAAAAAAAATGGTCCGATCGATGATTTGGTGCATTTTGTGGGGTACAAAGGTACTTTGGTATGACCAGTACTATCGTATGAACCATGACGCTAACTACGTATGAACCATATCACGCTAAATAACAAAAATACCATTTGTTGCATCGCCGTTGCGAAAATAACAAAAAGTAAAATACTTAACGGACCAATGTAATTGTATGATCCATATCACGCTAAATACCAAAAAGACCATTTGTTGCAACGCCGTTGCAAAAAAAAAAAAGAACATAATACTTAACGGACCAATATCATTCTTACGTTCGAAGTTGTTTACTTAGCAGAAAATGTATGGAACTGGTGGTATCATTTTTATCACGCTAAATACCAAAAATACCATTTGTTGCAACGCCGTTGCAAAAAAAAAAAAGAACATAATACTTAAATGACCAATATCATTCTTACGTTCGAAGTTGTTTACTTAGCAGAAAATGTATGGAACTGGTGGTATCATTCTTATCACGCTAAATACCAAAAATACCATTTGTTGCAACGCCGTTGCAAAAAAAAAAAAGAACATAATACTTAACGGACCAATATCATTCTTACGTTCGAAGTTGTTTACTTAGCAGAAAATGTATGGAACTGGTGGTGTCATTCTTACGTTCGAATGTTGATACTTGATCTATCGGACACGAACCGATGTCGTCCTTACGTTCGAAGTTTGATATAAGTACTTTGTACGGAGTAGTTAGCTTACAATGAAAGTATGCTCACTAACTTCGGTCACTTTTTTTCACTTTCCGACAAACATAAATTTCCAACTTATCTGAGTAGAGTGTTGTTTCTTTCCAACAACACTCCGTCCGAGAACGTGGGATCCGACCCTCTTCGTCACATGCCTTAGGGCGACGATATCACGAGCACAACGATCCGTTCTCAGATATTTCAGTCCGATATAACAGCCTTGTACTGCAAAAGAAGTAGAAAGCATTCGATTAGGGATTAGTTGCTGGAAAGATATTCTTGTTTGGACGGCCGCCTTACATAAACATCTTGAAAGCACAAAATCTGCATCAATTGCCTATATATCAACAGGAACAAGTCCCTGTTTTTCGTGACATAGGAGTTAGAAGTCTGCAAATCAACGGCAGCACCAACAACGATTGTCGGAACAACATATTGGCAACAACGATTGGAATCGAAGGCAGCACCAAGTGGAAGGCAACAGCGTGAGATAGATAGACATTGCTGCCTGCCTGTTGCATTGATGATGATGTTCTTTTCCCTCACTTCTATTTTTTCTTCTTATTTTCATAGGGACGGATCGGAATAACAAATCGGAACAATAGAGGCTCGGCGAATCTTTCATGGTGTCGCTGGAGGTGCATTGGCAATCGCAACGGTAAGAATGAGAGAGGAGAAAGACAATGATCTTACTTCTTCTGGCATTCCTTATAATGTATTTTCTTCATTCTCTTTTTCTTCTCATTTTCATAGGACCGTATCGGAGCAACGGATTTGAAACAAGGGATTGGAAACAACGGATCCAAAGAACCAATCTTTCCTCGTGTGGCAAATCTTTCCTTGACGTGCACCGTCATCTTCCCCTGTAGGTGTGGCCAATTGTCCCGGTTGGTGATAATTACTACGAATCGATCGGCATGTACATTACTATATTATTGTGTTGTTATTATTTACTCTACTAGGTAGTACATCAATACTAGATACTCACCCATTTTGTTCAATTATCATATCAAATATTCGAATAGGATCTTCGATAACGGCAACGACTCGTCGAACCGCAGAGAGCAACAGCGGCAACAGCGGCAATCGGCAATCGGCAGCAAGAGCAACAGCGGCAATTGGCAGCGCTAGCCACAGCGGCAATCGGCAGCGAGAGCAACAGCGGCAATCGGCAGCGAGAGCAACAACGGCACGCAGCGACAGCGGCAAGCGGCAGCAAGAGCAACAGCGGCAAAAAGGCAGCGAAAGCAACAGCGGCAAGCGAAAAGTGTCAAGCGAAAAGCGGCAAGTGGAAAGCGGCAAGTGGCAAGCAGCAAGCGGCAGCGAGTCCTCCTCCACAGGCGGCAATCGGCAGCCAGAGCCACAGCGGCAGCGGCAATTGGCAGTGAGAGCCACAGCGGCAAGCGGCAGCGACAGCAACATCGGCAAGCGGCAGTGAGAGCCACAGCGGCAAGCGGCAGCGAGAGCAACAGCGGTAGCGGCAGCAAGAGCAACAGCGGCAGCGGCAATCGGCAGCGAGACAAACAGCGGCAGGCGGCAAGCGGCAAGCGGCAGCAAGACAAACAGCGGCAAGCGGCAAGCGGCAGCAAGAGCAACAGCAGCAAAAAGGCATCGAAAGCAACAGCAGCAAGCGGCAGCGAGAGCAACAGCAACGAATCATTGGCTTCGAATTGCTACACGTACTCCAACCATGACAAGAAATCAGTTCTCGGACCGGGCTATGAAGCAAAAAAGAGATAGGAAACATGAGAAAAGAAGAAAGCAGAGAATGTCATCGAACTTTCTTAGGATTGCAGCACCGGTGTCAACGATCCATAAAACTTATACAAAGTTGTCCGACATAAAACCAATGAAGAACGAAAGGACAAATAGGCGTAGTACTTGCAAAGATTGTGTCAGTACAATAGCGTTGAAAAACAAAGACAGAACAACTATGGTCAAAGGAAAATACATGGAGACAAACTGGGGTGGCAAAACAGGAGGAAAGAAAAAGTATCAACCGGAACAGGCTTTGTTGATAGATAAATTTGATAGATTGGATAGTAGGAACGACGAGCATATTGTTGCGTTTGACGAGAATAATCCGTCGTTGCGCATTTTCGCAAAAGTTTCCAGAAAATTTGCCAAGCGACACCTTGCTACGAAGAATAATATCAAACTGTTAAGAAAGTTTGCTCCGGAAATTGTTGGATCCAAACCGACAGTTGCCAGAGGTCAGAAGCGCGGCAGTATCAACGATGATTATGCTATCATTGGAGTTAGACCAGAAAGATTGTCTTCCAACAATGGTGAGTACGTGTTCAAAAGTCATGTGAAACCAAACATGAAACTGGAGCTGGAACACACGACAGTGAGAATTGTGAAGCATATGCATCATAGTTTAACACACATCGAACCATTTGTTGAGGATGAAATGGATGTGTTGTCTCAGATTCTGACTCGTACGCAGCTCAATGCCATTGGGAAACAGGCATTAGCTTTTTCGATTGGTCGAAATTACCATTCTCGATGCCATGTTGATGATGACATGTATTATACTCGTTTAACAGTCATAGCTCCGTCGGGAGTGCATGCTGACGAAGTGATTTATTATTTTGTCTTCCCAACGTACCGCATCAAAGTGCCGTTGCGTTCTGGGGATACTCTGCTCTTTAATCCGTTAGTGTTTCATAGCTGTTCGAATCCCAAATACGAAGGGTGTTATATTATGAGCGCCTATGTATCGCGCAAAACTATACTAAGAAGTAATCCATTATAATAATAACTTGATACTCATGACAAAAAATTTATGACTGTACCGTACTAGTACTATACCGTCGAAAATACAGGAAAAGGGCATTTGGTGCAACGCCGTTGCAGAATATAGAAAAACGCTAAATAAACATGAGAAGGGGGGTATGATTGTACCATACTAGTATACAATCCAAAAAACGGGAAAAGGGCATTTGGTGCAACGCCGTTGCAGAATATAGAAAAACGGTAAATAAACATGAGAAGGGGGG
Organism: Pseudo-nitzschia multiseries; assembly: GCA_037355745.1. Classification (NCBI taxonomy): domain Eukaryota; phylum Bacillariophyta; class Bacillariophyceae; order Bacillariales; family Bacillariaceae; genus Pseudo-nitzschia; species Pseudo-nitzschia multiseries. The sequence continues at coordinate 20,228,424 of CM074784.1, read as the reverse complement.
TATGATTGTACCATACTAGTATACAATCCAAAAAACGGGAAAAGGGCATTTGGTGCAACGCCGTTGCAGAATATAGAAAAACGGTAAATAAACATGAGAAGGGGGGTATGATTGTACCATACTAGTATACAATCCAAAAAACGGGAAAAGGGCATTTGGTGCAACGCCGTTGCAGAAAATAGATAAACGCAAATTACACATGAAAAGGTGGGTATGATTGTACTGTACTGGTATACCATCCAAAATACGGGAAAACGGCATTTTGTGCAACGCCGTTGCAGAAAATAGAAAAAGACAAAATATACAGGAAAAGGGTGGTACGACTGTACCGTACTAGTATACCATCCAAAACACGGGAAAAGGGCATTTGGTGCAACGCAGTTGCAGATAATAGAAAAACGCAAAATACACATGATAAGGGGGTATGATTGTATTATACTAGTATACCATCCAAAACACGGGAAAAGGGCATTTGGTGCAACGCCGTTACAGAAAATAAAAAAACGCAAAATACATCTGAGAAGGGGGGTATGATTGTACCATACTAGTATACAATCCAAATCACGGGAAAAGATAATAAACTTGTTCATTGAAGTCATGTGCTGTTTTCACCATCTCGTACTATTGATTGTAAATCCTTCTTTTCCAGTGAAGCCATTGTCTCGCGGAAATTAAACAACCATTGTTCACGATTACCCAGCACAAAATATTGGTCAGGACTACCATGGTTTCTAACAACGGCAGCTTCGGACTCAATGGCGTTGCAGTCGAACAAATACAATTTGTTCCGAAGCTCACCTAGCTTTACCAACGCATGATGGTGTTTTTTTCCTTTGTCCCTCTTGCTCGGTATGGGGTCTGCAGAAACAAAGCAACGAGCGACGGCATAATAACCATCGTGCACTAATTCGAAACCACTAACGGAGCTACCCACGGGGAACGGACCTTCGAGGTAAAGCAGGCACAGAATCTGACATGGATAAACTTTCAGTCCACGTCCATCAAGGAGGTCGAGTTGAAAATTAGCCCAATCGTACCATACATTGGACAATTGTCCAGAATCAGACTTAAACGATGGGTGGGCACGAAACAATAATTTCATCTCGCGAGATTGGTCATACCTCTTGTGCTCCGTGGTTCCAAAAACCTTGCTGCTGCCCACAGCCGGTAGGACCACGTCACAACAAAATTTGAGAACATCAGATGGAAACCAGGGTAAACTTGAGTTTTTTTTTTCATCCCACTTCATGTAAGGGAGACCATTCATCACACCAATCCAAAACGAAGACCCACCTGACCAACCACCCTCCTTAGGATGATTTGGTCCGGTTATGGGTCTATGTTCGAACAAATCAAATTCACGGTCAAGTCGATCAATAGTTCGATACTCCATCACTCGGTTGCAAGTTTGCTTGATAAGTGTGGACTTGTTTCGTTGAGTTCTCTTAGCAGGACCCTTCACTTCAGTTTTATGATTGCTCTCACTCGCGGCAGAGTCCCACCCAGTTGGAGGACCAAATAATCTCATGTACTGTGATAAATGAAAATACATGTGATTCTTCACAAGATTGTTACCCTCTCCCTTACTTCGTTGAAGATTGTTATTTATACAGTTAATGAAAAGAACAACCATTTTGTCCACATTCAAAACACCTTTCTTGTCTTGTTTGAAAACCTCGTCGAACGTTCCAGCATACTTTAGGAACTCTTCCATACCCAACAACAACTCAATGGCGTAAATACGTCGGTCAATTTCCTCTTCACACTTTCTGCTCTTGTTCTCGAGATTGGAAGGAGTCTTTCGAGACAACAACAATTGACGACCTCCAGCAGACAGAAGTGACAGCATCTGAATATAAAGCATTCCAATGTACTGGTTACCCTCCTTCTTCGCTGTATGTATTGATTCTGAAAAATTGGTTCGTGGGAAGTCACGATCGGATTGCCTCTGGACAGCACCACCGTAGTAACTGGCTAACCTTTCCATCTCACCAAGAAGCCGCTGGTTATTGCCTAAAAAGTCCTCGCGGAACGTCTCTGCTGCACGCTTTGCGCAACCAAGTTGGTGCATATGGAGTCTCTCTCCGGGAGACGCTAGATGAATATTATGTGGGTTTTCCCCAAAATCAAGATCATAAAAAGCGTTGCCGTTATGTACACCATGGTGAGAAATGTTTTTGAAATACTGTTCAACATTCACTCCTTCGCCAACCATTGGAGCAGTAAAATCAGATATGTTCCAGAGCCGAATGGATTGGTACTCTTCCCCATTTTGGTGCTTAGACACTTGCATGTTACCAGTTTCAACTGAAACAGGAACCTTCAAAACATTCACACGAGCGTTAATACCAAGTGCTCTGGGACAATTGCAATGCCTACAGATCATCTTTGAATTCGATGTTTGATAATGACCACAAAGTTGGTCGTGCTGGGGAGTATCACCTATGAAATAAGCAACCGCAAATTTCATTCGAACCGACCATTTCTTCTTGTTCCACGGCAAATTAGACCATTCAATACCATCCGTTTGGTTGCAGGCATCTTTCAAAGATGAAAGAGCAAAACGAAGGCCAGAGTGAAGATTGTTCACATTGTCAATTGATTCGGCACCTTTATCGCCGGGACATGTTGGGTGATAGTATATAGCCTCCCACGCATCCGGCCGGGAGTTTCGAGTTAGGGTGTTGAATATGCCAAGAGTCATGTTCAGTGGGGTAAGAGTGGTTTGACCACTATTGTCAATTGCAATTCCATCCATGTAGAGAATAATAGGAACCAGAATTTCATTCGATCCAGATTTGCATCTCTTCTCCCAAGTGTTGATCCACCATTCACCGTGATGCAGTTCGTCAATATCAATATTCCCTTGAAGTTCTGGATAACGGACGGGTAAGGTGGGGTCTTCAGCATGGGGGAATGACAGATTATCTTCCTTCACCAAAGTCACATTTGTTAATAGGGAATGAAGTGCTTTTTGGAACGACCGGACGTAGATTTGTTTGCGACTGGAAACATCAGCATTCTGTGATTTCTTAGAACACCAGTCAATAAGATGAGGTTCAAACCCATCGCCTTTTATTTCAGGCACAGTTGCGGAAATCTCCTTCATAACACTTGCCCTGGTCTTTATGAGATTGCCTTTAGTCCATGAAAATAAATTAAGCCGCTCCGATTCAATAGCCCATTCATACAATTCCTTCTCGGCAACTAAGGGTATGCTATGGTTCCGCATGATTTTCATTAACTTGATCTTGACCTTCAATTCGTCAGATATGTTCCTCCCTACATTGGGTGTCGTAATTAATAGCGTGTTTGAAGCACGATGGGAATCGTCAACATCAATGTTGATGCCTTCTTCATCATTGACAATCAAAGAGTGGGGGGCCTCTATGATCTCACTTCCTTCTTCCTCATCGTCATTGTTAGGAAAGAAAAAATTGTCATCGGAGACAGAATCATTGTCATCGTCTATGTTTGATAATTCCTGACCAATCAAGGCACGCCCAATCGATTCGACAGAAGGGTCATACATAACTTGATTGTCAAGCACCTCTGGTAATGCGCCGTCACTACTCTGTGGACCGTTACGGGTGTTCGTTAGACCTAATTGTTGACTAACATCCTCAAGCTTCTTCCTCTTTTTTCTAATGAATACGCAAGATGCAAAATCTACTATCCCCGAAGATTGCGTGAAATAAGAATAGCATGATGCGTCATTCACAATATGGTTCCGAAGACCGGGAGAAACAACTACTCCCGTTTTCTTTCTTCGTCGCGCTGTAAACAAGGGGGGTTTCTTCTTCTTGGTAACCTTCTGCTTTCCGTAACCAGTAGTGATCAGAGGAGAGTCCCGGTAGCAACGTAAACAATATACCTGATATTTAGGTATCGTCACCATCGTTAGTACGATAGCCAGTAATAACAATAGAAATGAGGAAACGATTGAGATTGAAAAATTGCGACCATGCACTGTTTGTTTCAGGCATAAAATTCAGTAACATGCCACTACTTTGGAAACAGATGCCAGTGGGGTAGGAAAATGAAATGTGCATAAAAATATTATGAGTTCGACATTAATTTTAATAAATAGGGTGAAATTACAAAGGGGGACCAGTGGAGTTCGACCCAAATATGCGCGTGATTCTGAAATAACCCTGAATCTCGTTTGTGTGACGGGGTGGAATAATAGCAATGGCTGTGAGCTTGACAGATTCCACCAACTCATAGGCTAAAAAATTATAACTGAAAGTACTATCAACAATAATGTAATGAAAGCACAAGTAACATGAATGTTGTAATGTTGCAGCAAACAGCTTCTCATCTGGAGCAGATATTTCTGCCAATGCAATGGCATGTTGCTTCTTGCTCTGAATTGTCAACATCTTTGTTTCAGATTTATTGACAAAAATGCTGATCACTTCTAATACATAACTGAAAGCACCAGTCCTGGGATGTGTATCATCTGGTGCTGCATGGTCAGCAACACTGACAAGTTTTTTTAGTGTACTTTTTCCAAATTGAATTTTGTGGTCCCAAATAACCCTCCAAATCAATCGTATCTTCTTATCCATTGGTGGGAAATGATACTAGATCTAGTTCTTAAGAATGAGGAGAAGAAGCTATTGTAGTCCTAATTCAAAATATTATTTTGCCATCATGATTGCTCAATATATTGTATCATCAATTGGTTGTGTTAGGTACATATATTCCCAGTAACATTGAATGCTGCAGTTACTCCTGCTTCTATCAGATTGAGCTTTGCACTTTAAGAATGGAAAATGAGTAAAGCTTTTGACAAACAAAAAGATCCCAAAGTTCACTCCTCAAAGTCAATCATCTTTTGCTCTCAAAACTAATCTCTCCTGCCCACAAACATTGGCATATGCATCACAAAATGTAGAACATCCTGGCAAGTGAAATATCATGTCTGTAGCAATCAAAAGCCACAAGTCACCCATTTTGATTTAAGTACAAACCAAAACATGAGCTGGGGAGCCACATATGAGTATCATAATGTTGTCACTTACGTAACAATATAAAGGCCACTTTATAAAAATAGATCAAATATCTCTGATGTTGAGAAAACATGAAATATAGTGCTGATATTGTTCCAGCAATATTGCATGTATTTGATGACCAAACAGGGATGATTTGCCATTGAGTTAAACAGGAAGTGTTTTTGTTCCGTCACAGTAAATACTGATTGGGACAATTTTTGCTCTGTGTTTTTCATTACTTTGTATCTTGTCTGTGATGGAAACTATTTAGGAATTAAAAGGATAAAGTCTCAGCAAGAGATTGAGAGAGAGAGAGAGAGAGATGTAACTCTCAAGAGAAGATGGTTTCCCAGCTTGTGACATATAATTATTTGGTTCTAAGAAATACAAAAAGTTGAACTACGTTCAATGAACTCCTTTTTCTCATGCAAGAAGTACCAGGTTTTATTTCTTGTTGTTCATCATCACTCCGTCAACAGCATTTTCTCTGTATCTAATGGACAATCTCCATGCTATTTTAAGATAGCCTTATCAATTCAACCTGATTTCAAATTGGATATGTATCATTGCCACTTCCTTTGTCAATTGTATGATGAACTGGATGGATATGAAACTGATAATACTGTATTATGAAGTATGGAGAATCACAAAACCCATTTCTGATTTAAATCTAACTCACAGTACGCTGCGCGCATTGGTAGTCTTTGTTGTGGCTATTTTTTCTTCTTTCCTTCAATACTTTCACTTTCCAAACATCCTTTGAGTTCATAATGAAACCGCCTGTGATATGGAATCTGTGTCTGGGTGCCGTTACATTTGCAATTTTCATTATCTGTTTGTCTGAACCTGGCTCAGTAGATGTGATCTTCTCTTTCTCGTTGTCTTGCAACGCCTTTGCAGCAAACACTTGGTCTTTCAATCTGTAGTTGGTGAGAATCTTGACTGCAGTGTTCTTGCAAAGTTCCAAATCTAATAACTTCACTGTAACTGGGCCGGTCTCAAGACCAATATCACCATCTAGTAATGCCATCAGTTTGTGGGTTAGTACCTTTCAATCCCCCAGACAGTTTCTCCTGAAAGGAAGAATGCCAATGTGTTGCCAGACTACCTTGGATTTCTGCACAGAAAATGTGTCACCAAATGCGCTCCTCAAAGTTAGTTTCCAAGTTTCGTGCCCACCAAGTTATTAAATTCCTTTCGTACGTATGTAAGGGAACCACAGGCCAGTACTTGAACTTACGTAGATTCCTACGTAATTTATAGTACTACAGCTGGAGTGGTACGATAATACCGATCGAGTCATATGCACCTCTGTGAGCAAGATTGGAGTATATCCGTAAACAGGATTGGAATGTTCGATGACTGCATCCAGCTCATATCTTCTGGAAAATGACCGGGAAGGCCCATTTCTTTTCTGTTTTCACGATCAAAGTTTGATACTTAAGATCGGAAGCATGGTTCCTTTTGTTTTCATGACCAAAACAAGGTGAATTGCCTGGTTCCGGTATAGCCATTTTGATACTTCCAATCATGTGTTTCGATACTCATGATCAAAAGGGAGGTTCGAAGAAGCTTCTTGTAACAGCTGTTTTGATGATCACGATTAGAAGGAAGCTTCTCATGATACATATATAGAAGTTCGATAGCACGTGATTCTACAGTGCTGTACGATTAGCGGTGTACTGTATTCATCACTGCACTAAAAGAGATATCATGCTCTCCAGCAAGATTACTCTCTTATCTCATACTTTTTAACATTCAACTGATTTATATCCCAAAATTCACACTAGTTGCTACCAACTACCTGTAATCTACATACTAAGGTCTATCTCACTGTATCTGAACAAGTTCACAGTAAGAAGAGATCCGGCGTTTCCATAGTCTCGCCTGTAGTCCGATTATCCGTTGTCGAAAGTATCCAACCACAATTGCCACGCGTAGAGTACAATCGTTTGTCTACTAACACACTAACGCAGCGTTGCTGTTCTTCATAAGCCTTTGAATCAGACTCTCAATGGACTGGATTCAGAAGGAAAATAATACAAGTGCAAAGGGGGGTATTAAATTCCTTTTGTGACCAGAAGTACCAAAGCTACCAGATGGTAGATATCCTATTCGTACGAATCAATGAGTCCCGTATCAACCAAAGTAATTGATTCCCACGACATATCGATTCCCACGGTGCATCGATTCCCATCGCGCATCGACGGTGAGCAATCTCTGTTTTATAGTATTGCCATTGTTCTTCGGTGAGCAAACTCTGATTTCATAAAATATCACACGAGCTACGGGAGCAATTCCTGATCTTAATGATAAACATATCATGAAGTCTTCCTAACGGAACAAGAGAAGAAAACCGTTGGCGTGTGATTTTCACACAGTATATATATATATGCATACAGATATATATGGTCAACGACCAATACATGTACGGAAATAATCAGCGAGTAATCTCATCACTACGCAACAGCAGTTGCAACGTATTCATCTCAATAAAAGAGATATCTTGCATTTTGGCAAGATTTCACTTTATCTCATACTTTTAACATTCAACTGATTTATATCCCAAAATTCACACTAGTTGCTACCAACTACTTGTAATCTACATACTAAGGTCTGTCTCGCTGTATCTGAATAAGTTCACAGTAAGAAGAGATGTGGCGTTTCCATAGTCTCGCCTGTAGTCCGATTATCCGTTGCCGAAAGTATCCAAACACAATTGTCACGCATAGAGTACAATTGTTTGTCTACTAACACACTAACACAGCGTTGCTGTTCTTCAGAAGCCTTTGAATCAGACCCTCAACGGACCGGATTCAGAAGGAAAATAATAGGGGGGGGGGGGGGTATTGTGTGATCGCATGGTCAGTCCCCATGCACAACGTGAGTTGTTCAGTTTTGTCTTGTTTCTGACAAAACATGATTTTAAATGGTCCATAGTTCATATTGGTTTGTTGCCAGACGTGGGTAATATTTGAATTGCCGGTAAGAATGAACAACCCTTCTGCTGCCGTAATGATTTGTAACTCATAATCATCTCACACAGGACCCAATTTAACCATTAGCACTACTACACACTTGCCAGAGACAGGGGCAAGGTCCGGAAATAATGGCATGTATGCATACTTCACCACCTTTGTAAACTGCATACCATCAATCCCTGCACTAGCATTGCAGTTGATGGTACTCCACCGCTCAGTGGCTTTGTTGAAGCCCCAGGTTGCTGTTACTTTGTGGTGTTCCAGCTCTTCCAAAAACAACTCCTGGATTTTCTTGTTTCCCTCCTCCTTAACAAGACTCTTAACCTGAAAATGTGATGGAATGGGATATCCAGAAGCGCAGCTCCCACAGATAAGAGTAATGCCATGACTACTCTTGTTAGCTTGGTTTGCACCAACATATAGCTGCTCGTTTGCTGGTCCATACCATGTGACAGGCCACCTGCTGGACTTGCTTGTAGTTGTGTCCAGTGATAATCCTGTTTCATCCACGTTCATTATCCATTGAAGTTGCCCATGGGAGAGGAAAGAGCTTGCCTTCATGTCCAGCAGCAATCTCTTCCTCTGTTGGCAAGGGTGCAAAAAAACATTGCAAGGAAGAAACATTTCAAAGTGTCAAACTATTTGTTAATATTATTATGAGTCCCGTACAATGCACAACACTCCTTTATTTGCAAATTCTGGTTCAAAACTTCAACTCCCTCCACAAACAATGGTTAGAGCCATTGAAATAAAGAAATTGAATCTGCCAATGATGACGGAATTACACTTGTAGTGATGCATGAAGTGAGGTGATGGATCATTCCTGCCAGTTTGGTTTGTCTTTTATCTCCGCTGCCTTCAACACAACACATGTTTTGATACACTCTGCAAGTGGTGCACTCTCTACTATAACTGGTACTAAAACTGCTGGTTGTCTACCTTTCCATGGTGGACTCTTGAGTTCTTGGTGGACACAATTCTGCAATGTGATTGGGTTAATATTGGTACCATATGTGATCAGATTGCTGTTGCTGACAGCTGTGTAAAACCCTTAGGGAGTTGCAACTGCTCCTCATACTTCCCCTCTGCTTCATTTCAAGCATGCTCAAACCAATCCTTGACAGGTTACTCATTTGCCATTGCAGATAGGACTTGGTGGGGAGTCTTCCTTGTTTTTTTCAAACATAACGGAGGTAGTTTCTTCTTTTTCAATGGTGTGCGTGTGTGTGTGTGTGTGTGGGGGGGGGGTCCGTCTCCAAAAACGCTGCTGCCCCTGGCACTATGGTTGCACCTGGCAATGCTGTTGTTGTTTTTGTTATTGTTATTGTTATTGTTGTCAATGTACTTCCATTGCTGTTGCTGGAAGCTGAATGTGCTCTTTTGTTGCTTGTTGCTGTTTGACTTTTTTTGTGGGGAATTCAGTCCACAGGGGGAACGCTGCTGCCATTCAATTTGGCAACAACAACAGCAAGTGGCACCAGCACCACAACCCAAGGTGGTTATGGTACTGGAGGGGTAGTCTTCTTGTTCTCTTCTTCCAGTACTTTCTTCTTCATCCGTAATACTCTTTTTTGTAGGGGCTGCTGCTGATTCCTCTTGCTTTCCTCCCCTGTAAATCCTGCTATTACCACACCAGCAGCCACCGTAGTCATCTGGTCAGCAGATGAATGGTTTAGAATAACAGTTGAGTTGGTTGTTAGGGTACATGGGGGGAGGGCGGTATCCCTTGCCACAGATCCGACCGTGTGTGTTGCTTGTTGTTGTTGCTGCAGGGGAAGGTTTTTTGCCCTTGAGCATGTTGCTGTTGTTCCAGCTCATTATTTCTTCTAAAGAACTCAGCCAATTGATCCGCAACTTGCAGGTCTTATTGTACTCGGTAAAAGGAAAATAACTCTGAGTAGCAAGCATCTGCAATGCTATGGTTCAGAAGAAGTAATGGTTTCTTGCCTGTTGCTGGGACCGCTTGGTAATATGGTGAGGGTTGTTGTGTTAATGGAGTTTTTCTTTTTCTTTTTTCTTGACTGAAAGAATCATAAAGGTCGAAGGGACTCAGGCGCACAAAACCCCAGCAAATTGGACAATGGAACGCTATACATGGAACGCTCTTGGCCTTGCCTTTTCTGGCGCAATTATTACTTTACTTGGGAAGCTACCGGTACAGCTGGACCTCCGTACCAATAAGAGTCTAGTACCTCAACAAGAAGGATGCTTTTAAAAAGGGATAGGGTTGAAAAGTGGTCAAAAAACAATTCACCAGATCGCGCATAAACTCGTACGTTTGGTAAGATTAGTACGGTACGGTACATACCATCGAGTTATCTTATCATCTGTGTTTGCACCGAATGTTTTGGTACGAAGATAGGCAATAAATGATGGCAGCTTTAAAACCGAGAGCACGCACCGTCTTTCGCTGAATGTCCGTTTGTACGGTACTTACTTTTACATACCCTTGCACGGTATCCATTATTTAAAAAAAAAGTCATTGACAAAAAATATGTCCCGGAATCCCGCGCCTTCTTTTCCAAGGTTCAATGCCTTGAAAAAATTGAGATCAAGACGCGCTCGACTTCTCAACGAGGTTCTCCAACTCCGCAAGCGCAGCATATTGGTTTTGCCTCCACAGTGGTAATTTACAGCAGGCAGTCGCACATCTTTGTTGTCTTCACTACCCATCGGTATAAGCACGAAACTAGGGTCGACAGCGATCTTCCGCAAACCCATAATTACAACAGACACATCGATAAGATGAATTTCATAAAGGATCTCTCCATCGACAAGATCCAGAATTTGGCGGAGGATGTGTAAGTTGATAAGAATTCGTTTTACGGCGGTCATCATCTGTCGTTTTTACGTACGGATAAGTACTGAAAATGACTTGGTTCAATGCTGCCTGTCGAGACCCTTCCCTGTGTCAAAACATGTTACGGATGGTGCACTTGGTGTGAAACGTTGTGGTTTTTCATGCTGTTCGAATGCATTGAATTTTACTTACCTTTCCTTCCTTCTCCGTGGAGTCGATCCATCCCCTGATTACTGTACATAAATTTGTTCTTTTTTTACGTGGCAATGGAACACTTCGAAACTCACTATCCGACAATAAATAAATCACTTCTTCTGGGTTGCTTCTCAGGTACAACTCGGCAAAACCAAAGACAGATGTCGAGGCTCGCGTGTACGAGGTATTGTCGCACAAAAACTGGGGGGCCTCTGGATCGTTGATGAACGAGATTGCCCGCGACACTTTCGACATGGAACGCTTTCAAGTCGTTTCTAATCTCATGTGGGACGGAATGGAGAATCAACGCCCTGCAGCGTGGAAAGTCGTCTTTAAGTCATTGAGTTTGTTAGAGCATCTAGTGAAAAACGGCGCTGAACGATGCGTAGACGATGCTCGAAACCACGGACACGTCCTGCGAGCCCTCGGACAATTCAATTACTACGAAGGTACGATCGATCGAGGTTTGGGTGTCAGGGAAAAATCCAAGCAAATTTTGGAGATGCTCAGTGACGACGAACGTGTTCGGGAGGAGCGACAGAAAGCTAGAAAGTTGAGGGAAAAGTTCGGAAACTTCAACAAAGGGTCCTCTGGAATTGGCGGTGGAGGCAGTGCCAGTGGTGGTGGAGGATACGGCAACCAGGATTCTTGGAATTCCGGAAGTGGCGGCAACGGATACGGTGAAGGAGGAATATACGACAACGACAAGGCCTATTCAGGAAGATATGGAAACTCCTCTTCGACAGCAAGTGCAGCCACGCCCACTTTCGCGGCCATCCCGGGAGAGAAGAAAAAATCGAAGAAGAAAAAGAAGAAACAACAGGCTGAAGCACAACCAGCCCCTGCGCCTGCCCCAGAACCAGGTAAGTGACATCAGGAAGCAAACGTCCACGTCTCATTGTCTCGTGGTCTCGCGTACCGAGGCGCGTTTTGTAGACACTGTGGAATGATCCTTTTTTCCATCTCGTGTCTAACGTGAGAATTGTCGAAAATCGTAACTATGCAGTTGTAGATTTGCTTGCATTCGACGACGTCCCAAGTGCAGCTCCAGCTCCAGTTGCCAATGCGGGAGGAAACAATGATTTTGGTTCCTTTCAGACATCCTCGGCCCCTGCACCTGCTGGAGCGAACGCATCTGACGATTTTGCTGCGTTTGATCAAATTAGGTCGAAAAATGCGCAGCAAGGGCCCGATCCATTTGCGACAGCTCCCGCAGTCGCTGTGCCTGCACAGCAATTTAATGTGTTTGGAAATAATGGCGGGGTGGCTGCCAGCAATGGCATGATGAACAACAACATGATGATGAATAACAATATGAACAACACTGGTAACATGATGAACAACAACATGAACAACAACATGGCAGCGATGGGTAATGCTTTCAACAACATGAGTGTTGGTGCTGCTGTACCTGCAGGTGGCATACAGCAGCCCGCGGCATCTGCTACGAACGACGACGATTTCGGTGATTTTGCCGATGCCAAGCCCACATTTACGTCTTCTACAACAGGGACGAAGTCTTCCGATCCCCTGGCTGGCTTGATCAACCTGGATTCTCTCACCAAAAATGCTTCCAAAAAGATGACGATGAATCAACCTGTTGTACCGGGCGCAGCTGCGGCCCAATATCAGCAAGATGTGCAGAACGGAGTCCATGGACAAGGTACGAAAGCCAGAAATGACATTTTTTGTATTGACGGGTTGAATCAAAACAAAATTCCATCTCTTATGAATCCGCAACTTGTTAATGAATTGTCCGAAGCCCCACTTGTTGTCTCCGCAGGAGGAAGTGATGCAATCAGTTCCATGATGGGACCTGTGCCGAAACAGCAACAAGGAGGATCGAACTTCTCTATGAATTCTCAACCTTCCGGGATATCGGGAGGTATGCCTATGAATCCGCAAATGCAACAACAACAACAGTTCAACCAAGGTATGCAAAACCAAGGTATGAACACTATGATGGGCGGAAACACTCAAATGCAAGGCAACATGATGTACGGCAACCAGATGGGTGGCGGAATGATGAACAACATGAACATGAATCAGATGGGTGGTCAACAGCAACCAATGAACCCCCAAATGATGGGCGGTATGGGCATGCAAGGAGGCATGAACCAAATGAATCCACAAATGAACCCTCAAATGATGGGCGGTATGGGCATGCAAGGAGGCATGAACCAAATGAATCCACAAATGAACTCGCAAATGATGGGTGGTATGGGCATGCAAGGCGGCATGGGAGGAATGAGATGAGCTTTTCTCATTCATATCGAAAAGCGATGGCTACAGTATTAGCTAAATCTAGTACATCAAGTCGGATTCCATTTTGAAAAGAATTATACTCGTATCACCTTTTCATACTAATTTCATTTTGTTTTATCCCTAATATAACCGACATCGTCCGAATCACAATGCTAGCTACCGACATGATCTCTCCCTCTCCAGAAAACTCAATCCTTTATGACGCATCCCCTCCATCATGTGCCAGCTTTCTCTCCTTCGTTGATACCGACTTCAATTGTCACAATATTTCCCATCCCTCCTTTGTTCAGCTACTAGAGAAAACAATGGTTTCCTCCTCGTCGGACAAATCTAACATATTTGAATACTGGATCTGTTCGATAGCTCGAAATGATTCAGATACTGCAGCCGCAGTTCTCGCGGCGGAAGGTGCTGGCGCCGTATTTAATGATGACGACAGAGGTGCTTGGAATTTTTTGGATAGATTTCGGAGCATATCTCTGCCGGATTCCGACGACTGTTCAAAGGCCTTCAAAATTTCGGGACGCTTATCCTCTTCTGTTCTAGATGGATCATTTTGCTGCATCCCATTGATGGAGAAACTCCGAAATAGATCGTTCCCTCGATTCTCCTCTGCGTTTGGCACTGAATGTTCCTTTGGTTCTGCTGCTTCCTTGTTGGAAAATTTCTGAAAGAAATCTTTTGCCAGTTTCTTCACAGAGGCGGGTGCTTCGGTTTTTCCGGCATTGCTTTGTGTGGTATCCCCTGTACTAATTCCAGTGTCGTCATCGATGTCTTTCTCAACATCGTCAACTTCTGATTTTGTCGTTATGTAATTGGTACCGATAACATCGTTACCTACGCCCATCTCTGCGAGTTTTTTTTTCATAATAACTATTGGACTCGACTTGGCTTTGTTGCGTTGTTCCACGCGCTTCACTATTTCACCAACTTCTTTTCGTTCTTCGACAGTCAGAGAAGAGTTTCGCTGAGACACTTCTCGCAACAATTCGGTGACACCGTATTCATCGCTCTTGGCAAAAGGCGATCGCATGTTCGGGAACAGATTTCTTTGGCTCATGCTGATGATTGATTGTATTGATATTGGAACGCGTTTTGGGAATAGTTCGTCGATAGGGCAATGAAAAATAATGTACTGATCGTTGACAGCGTATTTCCGGTAACGGGTATGATTAATTATCCCTTGTGGAAGTATGTTGTAATACCCGTCCCAAAATATTTAGACATTGTGGCCACTTTTGGGCGTCCCTAAATATTTAGACATTATGAATTGATGTGTGTAGGAACATGTAGAACTAGTACTAAATTAATCAATTACGGAGCATTCTAAACTTCTCTCATGTTCAGGGCTGCCAATGTCTGCTGAGCAAAAGTCACAGTGTCAGCATCACAAGTGTATCGTAGAGATGAACGTGTCAGGTGGATCGATACCTCCATAGAGATGTGTACAAGATGTATTCTTCGTACTTGTTCCTTAGTACTATTTTTTTAATATTGTATTGGTACGATGCACATAAATTGTCTGATTCATAAACAGACTGCCATTAAGTAGTGTAACTTTCCTCGTTTTGACATGAATGGTTCTTGATATACCGGTAGAGGTGAACGTGTCCTTTGGATCGACTCCCCCGTAGATATATGTCAAATGTGTGTTCTACGTTATATTTTTTTATAATTTTTTTATTATTGTATTGGGACGGTGCACACAAATTGTAGGATTCAAAAACTGACCAGCTTTAGGTAGTGTAATTTTCCCCGAGCACGTATGATTGGTTATTGATATAGAGGTGAATGTGTCCACTGGTTCGATTCCCCCGTAGTGACCTGTACCAAGGGTAGTAGTTTCGGCATATTATTGTAATTTTTGGTGATTTTCTTATGAAGAAGTAACCAAAATAGAGTTTCTCAGTTCTTTTTTGAGTGCAAAAGTGTGTTCTTTTCTGAAATTTTTGGATGAATATTGCTCCTACTAATGATTGGGGAGACAATGAAACAATATTGATGACAATTCTCCGGCTATTACTTTAGTCAGTATGAATTGTATAATAATGGTTGTCCCTGGTCATGCATGCTCCAAAATTGTGATTCCTAGTCACTTTTTGAGTACAAGAGTGTTTCATTCGATTCAATTGATGGATATGTGTGGCATTCACTGCAAGAATTTCTGGATGAATAGTGTTCATACTATGGATGCGGTAGACTATGAAACAAACCGGACAAGAAACAGGCTGATACTTTATTCTGTATGAATTATAGATTACATGCATGTACCAAAATAGTGAGTCCTACTAGTCAGTTTTAGAGTGCAAATGTGTGGCATTGACTGCAATTTCAGGATGAATAGTGTTCATAGTATGGATGGGGTAGACTATGAAACAAACCGGACAAGAAACAGGCTGATACTTCAGTCATTATGAATTTTAGAATAATGTTTGTCCCTGGACATGCATGTACCAAAATATTGAGTCCTAGTCAGTTTTAGAGTGCAAATGTGTGGCATTGACTGCAATTTCAGGATGAATAGTGTTCATACTATGAATGTGGTAGACTATGAAACAAACCGGACAAGAAACAGGCTGATACTTTAGTCTGTATGAATTTTAGAAAAATGTTTGTCCCTGGACATGCATGTACCAAAATAGTGAGTCCTGGTCAGTTTTAGAGTGCAAATGTGTGGCATTGACTGCAATTTCAGGATGAATATTGCTCATACTATGGATGGTGTATACTATGAAACAAACTGGACAAGAAACAGGCTGATACTTTAGTCACTATGAATTTTAGAATAATGTTTGACCCTGGACATGCATGTACCAAAATAGTGATTCCTAGTCAGTTTTAGAGTGCAAATGTGTGGCATTGACTGCAATTTCAGGATGAATAGTGTTCATAGTATGGATGGGGTAGACTATGAAACAAACCGGACAAGAAACAGGCTGATACTTCAGTCATTATGAATTTTAGAATAATGTTTGTCCCTGGACATGCATGTACCAAAATATTGAGTCCTAGTCAGTTTTAGAGTGCAAATGTGTGGCATTGACTGCAATTTCAGGATGAATAGTGTTCATACTATGAATGTGGTAGACTATGAAACAAACCGGACAAGAAACAGGCTGATACTTTAGTCTGTATGAATTTTAGAAAAATGTTTGTCCCTGGACATGCATGTACCAAAATAGTGAGTCCTGGTCAGTTTTAGAGTGCAAATGTGTGGCATTGACTGCAATTTCAGGATGAATATTGCTCATACTATGGATGGTGTATACTATGAAACAAACTGGACAAGAAACAGGCTGATACTTTAGTCAGTATGAATTTTAGAATAATGTTTTTCCCTGGGCATACATGTACCAAAATAGTGAGTCCTAGTCAGTTTTGAGTGCAAATGTGTGGCATTGACTGCAATTTCAGGATGAATAGTGTTCATATTATGGATTGGGGTGACTATGAAACAAATCGGACAAGAAACAGGCTGATACTTTAGTCAGTGTGAATTTTAGAATAATGTTTGTCCCTGGACATGCATGTACCAAAATAGTGAGTCCTAGGCTACCAGAATACTGAGTCCTAGTCAGTTTTGAGTGCAAATGTGTGGCATTGACTGCAATTTCAGGATGAATATTGCTCATACTATGGATCGGGGAGACTATGAAACAAACTGGACAAGAAACAGGTTGATACTTTAGTCAGTGTGAATTTTAGAATAATGTTTGTCCCTGGACATGCATGTACCAAAATAGTGAGTCCTAGTCAGTTTTAGAGTGCAAATGAGTGGCATTGACTGCAATTTCAGGATGAATATTGCTCATACTATGGATGGGGTAGACTATGAAACAAACTGGACAAGAAACAGGCTGATACTTTAGTCAGTATGAGATTTAGAACAATTTTAGTCCCCTCTGGCATTGCTGCATGTACCCAAATAGTGATTCCTAGGCAGTTTTCGAGTGCAAATGTGTGGCATTGGCTGCATGAAACAGAATTGACCAGAAATCTTCTACTTATACTTGAGTCAGTTTTAAAATTTATTAGTCCTAGTAATATTAGTTAGTATGTTTATGATTGTGCGAATTAGGCTGCAATTTCATGATCAATATTTCGCATAATATTGATTGAATAAAGAACTATGAAGGATAATGGATAAGTTACAAACGGATGCTTGCATTTGGTGTAACATAGTATGCCTCACTCATCCAATCTTGGATGATTTGGTGGAACTGGTGCTGTACTCTGACACGGTTGTGGTTGTGTCAGAAGATGAATCGGATACCTCCTCACTTCCATCCGTCGGGTCACGAATCCCAACATCCTTGCTGAAACATTTTACTAAATCCGATACTTTTTTAATGCGTCGAGGATTGGTTTCTTTCAGGCCGGAAATCTGAAAGTATGGGCAAAATTGTCGTTTCTCCCCCACCTTACGTTTGTGGAAAGTACATATATAACCCGCCACTCGTTCATATTGGTCGTAGTCTCCGAAAACGTACCTATAAACTTCTCCAATTTCAACTGGTCCGTTTTTTTCTGGAGTATAACGAACTTGTTTGTTTACTTCGTAAATAGGAAACAATATCTCTGGATCCTGATCTTTCAACAGCACAGAACATTGGAATTCACGTTTGGTTTCCTTCTCCTTGATCTTGATAGGATAAACTGGCAGTGTTACAGTGGCGTTAAGATGATTTTTTGCAACATCTATAATCATTTCTTCGCTTACATTTGAACCCTTTTTTTCACAGGTTTTAGTCGTTGTGTCAGTCAAACCAGTATCCTTGGAATTACCCTTACTTGTGTCAATTCCCGATTCTTTAGATTCGTGTGGCTTATTTTTCGAACCCTTACTGGTTACTTTCGATCCACTGATGTTCTTTCTCCCATCGTTGATATTGTTCGTCTTGCCAACATTGCCACCGTCAACGTTATCATCCCAGGGTGGTATGAATCCACGCTTGGAATCATTTGTCGTATTGAGATTGAAAGTAACCCATCCTACCCGGTATGTGTTATTTGATTTGTTGAACTCATTTATTTGAACCTTGGATCTTTTGAAGCAATCCCAAGTTAGAAAGTCCGATGGTTCGTAAAAAACAAAGTCACGACCCTGGAGGTGTTCGAATGCCAGATTCAATTCTCCCGTTCCCTTTCCATAATTGTTGACAACCTTATCGTCCAAAAATTGAACTACAAGGTTAGCCGATGATAGATCATCTGACTTTTCCAACAAATATATTGCTAGTTTTTCTGTCAACGGGGTAAATATGGTACCCATTTCTGGAAGGTAGCTATACTGAATGAATTCTTCCACCCAAGTATGACGTTGGAGAACTTCCGGATCAATTACGAATATCTCACGGAACACGTATGGAATGTGTTCCATAAAAACTCGTTGGTGCACCTCTTGTTGTGAGTTAACATCGTATTGAAGGAATCTTGTAACACAAGTTTGATTCTTATGTTGTTCTTCCAATCCGGACAGTTCCAAAATACCTGTTACAAGTTCTTCTGGTTTATCGTCAAAATTGACATGGGCAAATTTTGTCTTACTCAGAACACATGCCGTTGGGAAAATGTACAATCGATCATTCCTTTGAAAATACGGAACACTTCCCTCCGTCGATTCGGTGACCATAGCTCCTTTTAGAAAATTCCTCTCGGTCAATACCAAATCTTCAATGGTTTCCATCACATGATCGTAACTGACAAATGATTGGTTATTGGTTTTGAAGACTTTTGGTATCATTTTCTCACAAACATTGTCAATTGAACAATCAAAGGACGAACCAACGCCGTCGACTCGAATCATTGATGCACATAGTACTTGAGAAATGAACAAATTACATGCTGTTTCCAACGAATCGACCACGTTTACCCCAATCTTGTTCCCGTGTTGGACAAATTTTGTTATAAGCCATTGATGCACCAAATATAGGATTCCTTTCGGCACCTTGAAATATGCCAGATCTATTTTTCCGGTTCCATGTTTGCATGGCGACAGGGTGACAAGGTCCTCATCGATATCGAAATGTATGTTGTAATATTTTGTGACCGTGTGCTTGTAGTGGATGACGTAGTGGAAAACCAATTGAGTATTGAGTGGTAATAACACTTTTCCCGTTTCCGGAATTTGCGTGTCCCCTTTTCGATGAAATCCTACTGGAACCCACTTCTCCCCCGAAAGTACCGTGGTGCCCAAGACGAATGAATTGTTAATTAATTCGGGTAAGTAATACTGATAAAAACGTTCGTGTGTCAAAACTTTGATGTCGACGTGTCTCATGTCGATGATGGTACAAATGGTTTTCGCCTTCCCTTGAAAGCGTAACCAATGTTCACGAATGAGCTCCTGAAAAGCAGTTTCTCGTTCCGTTATCTTCATCAACTTATTGTTTGACACAATAAGTTCTTTAAACTCGATGTTTTCTGTTGGTAAGGATTTTAAGCATTCAATACGCTGCTTCTTGAAATGTTTGTCTAAGTCCACCTGATTGCAGCTATGAGTCATTGAAACACGTAGAGAGGTCTTTGCCATAAGGCAGTCCAAGAAGTTCCTCATTGATCTGACGTATCCTTTCAACTGACTGGGAGAACAATTGTCGCCTTTGGTATGGAAACACAAATCCTCAGACGAAATATCCGACCCAGGTGGATACTTCACATTCTTCATGTACCAAACCAATATCTCACGGTACATTATCATGTACTTCTTCATTGTAACGTAGTTGACGACGTTGCGCCCATAAATAGCATCCACGCCTGATGTGTCGTTAACATTCTTCAACAGTGACTCGAACCTATCCCACTTGTTCGCCATGTCGTAGTCATTGAATCGATCGGTTAATTGCTTCCTGCTCAAAAATTTCAACACTCCAGTCATACCGTTGTCAATTTCAAACAAAAATAAATCCACCATGACGTTTATTTGATGGGGAATAGGCCCTAAGTCACTTAAGGTTGTATCGGGTTTTTTCTTCTTTCCCTTCCCCTTCTTCTTTTCCGCAGAGTTAGTAGTAGACATTGACTTCCTGAAATCTGGTGTAGGTTCAGATTCAATAATTTTTGATACAAGGTAAACCCTCGTCAACAATGCAGTGAAACATGTTGTAACCTCAAGACTGAGGTTCCTCACAAACTCCTCTGTTCCATATGACTCACCCTTCAAAGCCTTTGTAAGGTTATTAATTACTGCCTGTCGATGATCTCTTTGATCGGTATCATGTTTGTCAAGACTATTGGTTGGTGGGTCTTTCAATCTACCCTTCTTACAACTTGTCGTTTTCTTATTTGAATTTGGGTTGGCACCGCGCTTGCGAGCACTATTAGTCGTCGGTGTCATTGGCAATGTAAAATGTTATCAGTATTTGAGACAATCTTTTTATTGTTTGAAAACAATGAGAATCACTGTTGTGTGAATCTAGTTTACCCGAGTTACGAGCAAACATTGAATGAAAGAAGGATAGTAGTACAACTTGAAACTTCTTTCACAAGATATCACCACTCACGTAGCCACGCGACAGTGGTAATCATGTCTCAAAAACCATTTCTCAAAAAATCGAAAACGTAGAAGGTGCCCGTAAACGTGTCCTTGTTCTCGTAAAGACGTTCTACCACTAACCTGAGAAAGAGTTAAACAATATCGTCACAATAATTGGACAAATAAAACCTGCAACGACGAATGCAAGGGCGGGGATTTGTCTGTGAATCCGTTCGGATCAAAAAACCATTTTTTGTAACTGGAACCGCCGTTCCCGAAAAACGGAAAAAAGGGTTTTTTGGGTGGAATGAAAGGTGAGAAGAAGAAAAGATAAAAAGGAACATTTTCCAATTTGGAAAATGGCCCCATCGCTGAATTGTTCCATTTTTTGTACAAAAGTACAGTCGTATGAACACCTAGTAGCGCTAAATAGGGAAAAGGGCATTGGTTGGTGTAACTCCGTTGCCAAAAAACAAATGATCCGATCGCTGAATTGGTGCAATTTGTGTAGAAACGTACAGTCGTATGAAACTTCTCACGCTAAATACTAAAAAGGGCTTTTGTTGCAACGCCGTTGTCAAAAAAAAAATTGGTCCGATCGATGATTTGGTGCATTTTGTGGGGTAGAAAGGTACTTTGGTATGACCAGTACTATCGTATGAACCATGACGCTAACTACAAAAAGACCATTTCTTGCAACGCCGTTGCAAAAAATAAAAAATAAAAAACAAACCAAGTAATACTGTAGACAGGTACTTTGGTATGAACAGGACTATCGTATGAACCATATCACGCTAAATACAAAAAATACCATTTGTTGCAACGCCGTTGCAAAAAAAACAAAAACAAAAATACTTAACGGACCAATGTAATTCTGACGTTCGAAGTTTGTTGTACTGTTGTATGATCCATATCACGCTAAATACCAAAAAGACCATTTGTTGCAACGCCGTTGCAAAAAAAAAAAAGAACATACTACTTAACGAACCAATATCATTCTGACGTTCGAAGTTTGTTGTACTGTTGTATGATCCATATCACGCTAAATACCAAAAAGACCATTTGTTGCAACGCCGTTGCAAAAAAAAAAAGAACATAATACTTAACGAACCAATATCATTCTTACGTTCGAAGTTTGTTGTACTGTTGTATGATCCATATCACGCTAAATACCAAAAAGACCATTTGTTGCAACGCCGTTGCAAAAAAAAAAAAGAACATAATACTTAACGGACCAATATCATTCTTACGTTCGAAGTTGATTACTTAGCAGAAAATGTATGGAACTGGTGTCATTCTTACGTTCGAATGTTGATACTTGATCTATCGAACCGATGTCGTCCTTACGTTCGAAGTTTAATATAAGTACTTTGTACGGAGTAGTTAGCTTACAGTGAAAGTTTGTTGCTCACTAACTTCGGTCACTTTTTTTCACTTTCCGACAAACATCAATTTCCAACTTATCTGAGTAGAGTGTTGTTTCTTTCCAACAACACTCCGTCCGAGAACGTGGGATCCGACCCTCTTCGTCACATGCCTTAGGGCGACGATGTCACGAGCACAACGATCCGTTCTCAGATATTTCAGTCCGATATAACAGCCTTGTACTGCAAAAGAAGTAGAAAGCATTCGATTAGGGATTAGTTGCTGGAAAGATATTCTTGTTTGGACGGCCGCCTTACATAAACATCTTGAAAGCACAAAATCTGCATCAATTGCCTATATATCAACAGGAACAAGTCCCTGTTTTTCGTGACATAGGAATTACTACAAGTCTGCAAATCAACGGCAGCAGAAAGAACAACGACAACGAATAACAAACCGGCAAATGGAATCATTGGAGGCAACAACGTATCTGCGGCAACAACGTATCGGTGACATCAACGATAAAACGAATCAGAACAAGCAACGGTACGAATGAGATAGACAACAATGATAATACTTCCTCGACCGGCATTACTGATAATGTATTTCCTCACTTATGTTTTTCTTCCTTATTTCATAGGACCGGAACGGAATAACAGATTGGAAACAACAGATTAGAAATTGGCAATCGCAACGGTAAGAATGAGAGAGGAGAAAGACAATGATCTTACTTCTTCTGGCATTCCTGATAATGTATTTTCTTCCTTCTCTTTTTCTTCTCATTTTCATAGGACCGTATCGGAGCAACGGATTTGAAACAAGGGATTGGAAACAACGGATCGGAAGAACCAATCTTTCCTGGTGTGGCAAATCTTTCCTATAGTTGCAAAGGATACAACGAATCGAACGCGACACTGAATCGAAGTCAACACAGAATCGAAGGTAACAACAACGGCAACAACACAGCAACACCACCAATCAACAACAACAACGAAAGGAAGCAAACGGTGTACGTTGGTAGCATGTAGATTATATTATTCTGTTGTTATTATTTACTGTACTACATCAATAGATACTCACTCATTTTGATCAATTATCATACCAAATATTCGAATAAAATCGTGTACAGCTGCGAGAGCAACAGCGGAAAGCAGCAGCGAGAGCAGCAGCGGCAGCAACAGCCGCGAGAGCAACAGCGGCAATCAGCAGCGAAAGCTACAGCGGCAGCGAAAGCTACAGCGGCAATCGGCAAGCAGCAGCGAGAGCAACAGCGGCAATCGGCAACGACAGCCGCGAGAGCAACAGCGGCAATCGGCAGCGACAGCCGCAAGAGCAACAGCGGCAATCGGCAGCGACAGCCTCAGGGGCAAGCGGCAAGCAGCAGCGAGAGCAACATCGGCAATCGGCAGCGACAGCCGCGAGAGCAACGACAGCCGCGAGAGCAACAGCGGCAATAGGCAGCGACAGCCGCAAGAGCAACAGCGGCAATCGGCAGCGACAGCCTCAGGGGCAAGCGGCAAGCAGCAGCGAGAGCAACAGCGGCAATCGGCAGCAACAGCCGCGAGAGCAACAGCGGCAATTGGCAGCGACAGCCACAGCGGCAAGCGGCAAGCAGCAGCGAGAGCAACAGCGGCAAGTGTCAAGCGAAAAGCGGAAAGCAGCAAGAGCAACAATTGCTACACCTACTCCAACCATGACGACAAATCAGTTATCGGACAGAGCTATGAAGCAAAAAAGAGATAGGAAACATGAGAAAAGAAGAAAGCAGAGAATGTCCTCGAACTTTCTTAGGATTGCAGCACCTGTGTCAACGAGCCATAAAACTTATACAAAGTTGTCCGACATAAAACCAATGAAGAACGAAAGGACAAATAGGCGTAGTACTTGCAAAGATTGTGTCAGTACAATAGCGTTGAAAAACAAAGACAGAACAACTGTGGTCAAAGGAAAATACATGGAGACAAACTGGGGTGGCAAAATAAGAGGAAAGAAAAAGTATCAACCGGAACAGGCTTTGTTGATAGATAAATTTGATAGATTGGATAGTAGAAACGACGAGCATATTGTTGCGTTTGACGAGAATAATCCGTCGTTGCGCATTTTCGCAAAAGTTTCCAGAAAATTTGCCAAGCGACACCTTGCTACGAAGAATAATATCAAACTGTTAAGAAAGTTTGCTCCGGAAATTGTTGGATCCAAACCGACAGTTGCCAGAGGTCAGAAGCGCGGCAGTATCAACGATGATTATGCTATCATTGGAGTTAGACCAGAAAGATTGTCTTCCAACAATGGTGAGTACGTATTCAAAAGTCATGTGAAACCAAACATGAAACTGGAGCTGGAACACACGACAGTGAGAATTGTGAAGCATATGCATCATAGTTTAACACACATCGAACCATTTGTTGAGGATGAAATGGATGTGTTGTCTCAGATTCTGACTCGTACGCAGCTCAATGCCATTGGGAAACAGGCATTAGCTTTTTCGATTGGTCGAAATTACCATTCTCGATGCCATGTTGATGATGATATGAATTATACTCGTTTAACAGTCATAGCTCCGTCGGGAGTGCATGCTGACGAAGTGATTTATTATTTTGTCTTCCCAACGTACCGCATCAAAGTGCCGTTGCGTTCTGGGGATACTCTGCTCTTTAATCCGTTAGTGTTTCATAGCTGTTCGAATCCCAAATACGAAGGGTGTTATATTATGAGCGCCTATGTATCGCGCAAAACTATACTAAGAAGTAATCCATTATAATAATAACTTGATACTCATGACAAAAAATTTATGACTGTACCGTACTAGTACTATACCATCGAAAATACAGGAAAAGGGCATTTGGTGCAACGCCGTTGCAGAATATAGAAAAACGCTAAATAAACATGAGAAGGGGGGTATGATTGTACCATACTAGTATACAATCCAAAAAACGGGAAAAGGGCATTTGGTGCAATGCCGTTGCAGAATATAGAAAAACGCTAAATAAACATGAGAAGGGGGGTATGATTGTACCATACTAGTATACAATCCAAAAAACGGGAAAAGGGCATTTGGTGCAACGCCGTTGCAGAATATAGAAAAACGCTAAATAAACATGAGAAGGGGGTATGATTGTACCATACTAGTATACAATCCAAAAAACGGGAAAAGGGCATTTGGTGCAACGCCGTTGCAGAAAATAGATAAACGCAAATTACACATGAAAAGGTGGGTATGATTGTACTGTACTAGTATACCATCCAAAATACGGGAAAACGGCATTTTGTGCAACGCCGTTGCAGAAAATAGAAAAACACAAAATATACAGGAAAAGGGTGGTACGACTGTACCGTACTAGTATACCAGCATCCAAAACACGGGAAAAGGGCATTTGGTGCAACGCAGTTGCAGATAATAGAAAAACGCAAAATACACATGATAAGGGGGTATGATTGTATTATACTAGTATACCATCCAAAACACGGGAAAAGGGCATTTGGTGCAACGCCGTTACAGAAAATAAAAAAACGCAAAATACATCTGAGAAGGGGGGTATGATTGTACCATACTAGTATACAATCCAAAACACGGGAAAAGATAATAAACTTGTTCATTGAAGTCATGTGCTGTTTTCACCATCTCGTACTATTGATTGTAAATCCTTCTTTTCCAGTGAAGCCATTGTCTCGCGGAAATTAAACAACCATTGTTCACGATTACCCAGCACAAAATATTGGTCAGGACTACCATGGTTTCTAACAACGGCAGCTTCGGACTCAATGGCGTTGCAGTCGAACAAATACAATTTGTTCCGAAGCTCACCTAGCTTTACCAACGCATGATGGTGTTTTTTTCCTTTGTCCCTCTTGCTCGGTATGGGGTCTGCAGAAACAAAGCAACGAGCGACGGCATAATAACCATCGTGCACTAATTCGAAACCACTAACGGAGCTACCCACGGGGAAAGGACCTTCGAGGTAAAGCAGGCACAGAATCTGACATGGATAAACTTTCAGTCCACGTCCATCAAGGAGGTCGAGTTGAAAATTAGCCCAATCGTACCATACATTGGACAATTGTCCAGAATCAGACTTAAACGATGGGTGGGCACGAAACAATAATTTCATCTCGCGAGATTGGTCATACCTCTTGTGCTCCGTGGTTCCAAAAACCTTGCTGCTGCCCACAGCCGGTAGGACCACGTCACAACAAAATTTGAGAACATCAGATGGAAACCAGGGTAAACTTGAGTTTTTTTTTTCATCCCACTTCATGTAAGGGAGACCATTCATCACACCAATCCAAAACGAAGACCCACCTGACCAACCACCCTCCTTAGGATGATTTGGTCCGGTTACGGGTCTATGTTCGAACAAATCAAATTCACGGTCAAGTCGATCAATAGTTCGATACTCCATCACTCGGTTGCAAGTTTGCTTGATAAGTGTGGACTTGTTTCGTTGAGTTCTCTTAGCAGGACCCTTCACTTCAGTTTTATGATTGCTCTCACTCGCGGCAGAGTCCCACCCAGTTGGAGGACCAAATAATCTCATGTACTGTGATAAATGAAAATACATGTGATTCTTCACAAGATTGTTACCCTCTCCCTTACTTCGTTGAAGATTGTTATTTATACAGTTAATGAAAAGAACAACCATTTTGTCCACATTCAAAACACCTTTCTTGTCTTGTTTGAAAACCTCGTCAAACGTTCCAGCATACTTTAGGAACTCTTCCATACCCAACAACAACTCAATGGCGTAAATACGTCGGTCAATTTCCTCTTCACACTTTCTGCTCTTGTTCTCGAGATTGGAAGGAGTCTTTCGAGACAACAACAATTGACGACCTCCAGCAGACAGAAGTGACAGCATCTGAATATAAAGCATTCCAATGTACTGGTTACCCTCCTTCTTCGCTGTATGTATTGATTCTGAAAAATTGGTTCGTGGGAAGTCACGATCGGATTGCCTCTGGACAGCACCACCGTAGTAACTGGCTAACCTTTCCATCTCACCAAGAAGCCGCTGGTTATTGCCTAAAAAGTCCTCGCGGAACGTCTCTGCTGCACGCTTTGCGCAACCAAGTTGGTGCATATGCAGTCTCTCTCCGGGAGACGCTAGATGAATATTATGTGGGTTTTCCCCAAAATCAAGATCATAAAAAGCGTTGCCGTTATGTACACCATGGTGAGAAATGTTTTTGAAATACTGTTCAACATTCACTCCTTCGCCAACCATTGGAGCAGTAAAATCAGATATATTCCAGAGCCGAATGGATTGGTACTCTTCCCCATTTTGGTGCTTAGACACTTGCATGTTACCAGATTGAACTGAAACAGGAACCTTCAAAACATTCACACGAGCGTTAATACCAAGTGCTCTGGGACAATTGCAATGCCTACAGATCATCTTTGAATTCGATGTTTGATAATGACCACAAAGTTGGTCGTGCTGGGGAGTATCACCTATGAAATAAGCAACCGCAAATTTCATTCGAACCGACCATTTCTTCTTGTTCCACGGCAAATTAGACCATTCAATACCATCCGTTAGGTTGCAGGCATCTTTCAAAGATGAAAGAGCCAAACGAAGGCCAGAGTGAAGATTGTTCACATTGTCAATTGATTCGGCACCTTTATCACCGGGACATGTTGGGTGATAGTATATAGCCTCCCACGCATCCGGCCGGGAGTTTCGAGTTAGGGTGTTGAATATGCCAAGAGTCATGTTCAGTGGGGTAAGAGTGGTTTGACAACTATTGTCAATTGCAATTCCATCCATGTAGAGAATAATAGGAACCAGAATTTCATTCGATCCAGATTTGCATCTCTTCTCCCAAGTGTTGATCCACCATTCACCGTGATGCAGTTCGTCAATATCAATATTCCCTTGAAGTTCTGGATAACGGACTGGTAAGGTGGGGTCTTCAGCATGGGGGAATGACAGATTATCTTCCTTCACCAAAGTCACATTTGTTAATAGGGAATGAAGTGCTTTTTGGAACGACCGGACGTAGATTTGTTTGCGACTGGAAACATCAGCATTCTGTGATTTCTTAGAACACCAGTCAATAAGATGAGGTTCAAACCCATCGCCTTTTATTTCAGGCACAGTTGCAGAAATCTCCTTCATGACACTTGCCCTGGTCTTTATGAGATTGCCTTTAGTCCATGAAAATAAATTAAGCCGCTCAGATTCAATAGCCCATTCATACAATTCCTTCTCGGCAACTAATGGTATGCTATGATTCCGCATGATTTTCATTAACTTGATCTTGACCTTCAATTTGTCAGATATGTTCCTCCCTACATTGGGTGTCGTAATTAATAGCGTGTTTGAAGCACGATGGGAATCGTCAACATCAATGTTGATGCCTTCTTCATCATTGACAATCGAAGAGTGGGGGGCCTCTATGCTCTCACTACCTTCTTCCTCATCGTCATCGTTAGGAAAGAAAAAATTGTCATCGGAGACAGAATCATTGTCATCCTCTATGTTGGTTAATTCCTGACCGATCAAGGCACGCCCAATCGGTTCGACAGAAGGGTCATACATAACTTGATTGTCGAGAACCTCTGGTAATGCGACATCACTACTCTGCGGACCGTTACAGGTGTTCTTTAGACCTAATTGTTGACTAACATCCTCAAGCTTCTTCTTCGATTTTCTAATAAATAATGAAGATGCAAAATCATCTACCCCCAAACACCGGTTGTAATAAGAATAACATGTACCCGGATTATGTGCAATATGGGACAGAAGACCGGGAGAAACAATTACTCCCGTTTTCTTTCTTAGTCGCGCTGTAAACAAGGGGGGCCTCTTCTTCTTGATAACCTTTTTCTTTCCCCTACCTATAGTGATCAAAGGAGAGTCCCGGTAGCAACGTACACAATATACCTGATATTTGGGAGTGCGGACCATTGTTACTACTGAAGTCGTACACTAGCCGGTAATAACAATAAAAATGGGGAAACGATTGAGATTGAAAAATTGCGACCATGCACTGTTTGTTTCAGGCATAAAATTCAGTAACATGCCACTACTTCGGAAACAGATGCCAGTGGGGTAGGAAAATGAAATGTGCATAAAAATATTATGAGTTCGACATTAATTTTAATAAATAGGGTGAAATTACAAAGGGGGACCAGTGGAATTCGACCCAAATATGCGCGTGATTCTGAAATAACCCTGAATCTCGTTTGTGTGACGCAGAGCAGAAAACACTACTAGTATCTGTGTAAGAATTCTACGTCATATTTTCGAAATTACTTTAGTATCATGCCATTGTCAGAGCAGAAAACACTACTAGAAATCGTGTAGCAATTCTATGGCATATTTTGCAAATTACCAAAGTACCACCAAAATTACCAAAGTAACACCCCCTCCCCGCACCTTTATCGCGCCCGTTGAGTCTGAGTCCCTTTTATTTTTTCTTACTTAGGCGTCGATTTTGCGAGTGCACGTGCTCTCCCGTACGAGCCATGGTGTTACGAGAGTACTAATTGTAAGACTCGTGCTGATACCGGTAGTTTCTCGTTACGAAGGAGAGGAAAAAGAGGATACCAAAGTCTGAAAGTTATACGGTAAATCCTATGGCTTCGGCGGACGAGCACGTGCACTCACTCCTAAGTACCAAGAAAAATGAGGGTTTGAAACAGGCTCAACGGGTGGAAGGAGGGAGTGGTACTCTGGTAGCAGATGGTGGTACTCTGGTACCAAAAGTGGTACTCCGGTACCACACTTTATTCTGGTACTATTTTCTACGTGATTTCCACTATTCTCCTACCACTATTTTTGGTACTCCCAGAACACATTAAGATGCAGCAGACTAGGGGCCAGAGTATATGCCAAAAGAAGAGCTAGAATTAGTAGTCTGTAGTCCTATTTCTTGCTAGAGAGCACACCATGATGAATAATGAGGCTGTTGAGTGGAACGGGTACTACAAGGGGGAGGACGCGTCTCGTTGTATCAAAGCTCCTCGTATCGCCGCTGGAATCATTTGGAGCAATGCAGTGTTTGTAGTCCATCCCCAAGTAGACTGACGAACGCCGTGGATACACCAGTCCCCTAGATCGTAGCAGCGCAGCGCTTGTAGTTTGAACTACAAGAAGGGGGAGGACGCGTCTTGTTGTACCGCAGCTCGTATCACCGCTGGAATCAATCTTCGCATCGCTGCTTGTATTGATTGCAATGATCCAAGGCAGTGCTTACAATTCAAATGCCATGAATACAGCACCAGTCCCCTAGATCGGAGCAGCGCAGTGTGCTTGTAGTTTGGATGCCATGCTGGATACACCACTCCCCCAGATCGGAGCAGCACAGTGCTTGTAGTTTGGACGCCAGAGCACGAAACACAGCTTGGAGGGTGGCATAGCCTGTAGGGACAATACAGATCCTCGTAGATTTCCTGGCTGCTATAGATTGCTGTTGCTGTTGTTGCATCCGCACCAGGTGTTGTTGCGTCAGCAGGTGTTGTTGTTGTTGCTACAGAGCGACGTTGGGTTGTTGTTCTTGCAGCTGTAGGTCCTCATTTGCCATTGCCATTCCCTCAACCAGGGTCTGGGAAGATAGGAGCAGTGATCACATCCACACACGGTAGACTTGTTGCCTTTGTTGCTATTCCCATGATCAACACAAAAAGAAGCAGTGTCGTGAGATAGGATTATTAAACAGAGTGACGACAACAACAACAACAATGATGACGATGATGACGACGCCCCAGCAGCTCCAACTCAAACCAAAACAGCCTGAACATCCCCCCCAACAAACAAGAACTGACAGTCGCTTACAATGCTTGCTGTTGCTATTCCCATGGTCAAACAAGCAAAAAGAAGAAGCACCGTCGTGAGCGATAGGAATGAAAAAAATGACAACATGACGACAATCACGGCAAATCAAACAGAACAGCCTGATCATCTCCCCCAGCAAACAAAGGACCGGCAATGACTTACAGTACAAGAATAGTACGGGTTTCTTGTTGTTGTAATAGGATAGAAAGCAGCGAAAAGGGTATATTCCCATGGTCGGGGGTGCAATTTGCTTTTGAAAGTGGTTGATTTCAAAATTATGAATTACCACCGGGGGAAAACAGCAAAAATCCAGCTTGTAGTAGGGATTCTACAAAATTCTACACAGGTGGTGTCAAGGAATCAACCAAATCCTGCTGCTGCTGCTGCGAATCCCGCGCATTTGCTCCCTCTTTACGCTTGAGTATGCCTAAAAACACGTGCAATGCGTTGAAAAAATTATTACTTAACAAAGTGAGTGGTACTCCGGTACCACCAAAATGGTACCACTCATTGGTACCGGTTTAGCCTTGCCCCCCCCCCCCCCTGTAGCAGCACCGAAACGCTACTAGTACTCCCCCAGTAGCAGCATCGAAACGCTCCTAGTAGTAGTAAGCAACGCCAATACAGTAGCTAGCAGCAACAACCTCCTCCTCCTCTTCCTCAATTGTGCTCGTCCTTCCGAAGCCATAGAGATTACCATGTCAACACCCCTTTCCTCCTTTACCTCCTCCTTGTATTATCAGTGCTGGGGTCCTCGTAAACAAGCAGCTAGAGTGGTACCAAGTAACACCCCTCCTCCCCACTGATAATACTCGGAGTCGATTTGGTTGCGCGCCGAGGATTTTTCTTTAGATAGGGGTTGACACGTGCCAACCAAAAACGGAGGACGGGGTGTTACCTATTACTCTCCCAGCATCACCTAAGAAGATTAAACGTACTCGTACCGACCATAATTACGAACTCCTAAAGGGTATCGTACAAGCCACGTAACAGTACCGGTACAAGCATTGTTTAACAAGCGACCTACCGGAGTGATAATGCCTGTACGTACCTACGGTACCAGTACATGATATGTGCTGTGTGCATATGCCGTATGCCGTTAGGAAGTCAGAGTTACCGCTTTCCGCGAAGCGTTGAGCAGCAAGATTTAACCCGGGAATTCGAAAGCGTGCCCCTTCCACCATAGAGGAGCACTCTCAATTCGGCGATTAATGGGTGATTCCCGAAATAGTCTGGGTAGTAGGGGCCCAGATTTTTGTATTTCGGGAATGAAAATCACCATCCCCAGATTTTGTTGTTTAAAGTCTCATTTTTGGAATAAGGAATTTGTTCATGGATAATACAATTTATACTTCCTACTTCATTAAGTGATAAGCATGCGCGCGCAGGAAATAAAAATACAAAATTCCATGTGCGATTTCAAGCAAATCTGGGTAGGGACCCAGATACTGGTTGACGTGTGAGCTCACGTGGACCAGTTTCTGGGTCAAAATGGTACAGAATTTAATCTGGGCCCCTACCCAGATTAAATCTGGGCCCCTACCCAGACTATTTCGGGAATCACCCAATCTCATACCTCGTCTTTACAATTCAGAACTGCATCAGCACCTAGAACGCCTTTTCAAATCTCATACCCTGCATAATGTTCGTTTCAAATCTCATACCCTGTCTCAGCATATCTACTAAAAACCAACAAATCTCATACCCTGTTTTTCCCTATGTATTTCCAAAGCTCCAAATGTCATATCCTGCCATGGCTTATCGAATCAAGTCATAAGAGGCATATGCAATTTTGTTCACGTATTTGATTTTAGCAAGCAGGACCGTGTGCTTGAAGGTGTTTGAGAAACAGATAGTGTATTTTCAGTACATATGCCAGATAAACACTCTGTTTTCAGTTCAACCTTCTTTCAATATCCTCTTAAAATACTGTGCTAACTACCTTCTTTAAGACCTTCTTAAATACTGTGCTAATTACCTTCTTTAAATACCTACTTAAAATATGGCGCTAAAGACCAGAGCAAGAGCAACATCAAGAGCAACAGCAAGAGCAACAGCGAGATCAACAGCGAGATCAACAGCAAGAGCAACAGCGAGAGCAACAGCGAGAGCAACAGCGAGAGCAAGAGCGAGAGCAAGAGCGAGAGCAAGAGCGAGAGCACCAAGAGCAAGAGCGAGAGCAAGAGCGAGAGCAACAGCGAGAGCAACAGCAACATCAACAGCAACATCAACAGCAACATCAACATCAACAGCAACATCAACAGCAACAGCAACAGCAACAGCGAGTGCAACATCAACAGCGAGCGGTGAGAGCAACAGCAACAGTGGTAGCAAGATGGCATTCCATTCCCGTTCGATGACCCCGGCGCCCACAATGGGAAGTATTGCTTCAAATTCACCACCCCTTGTTATTTCTGTGGGACGGATGTGGGTTTTTGTTACAGTCTTTGTTGTATTCTGGACCCAGGTCGACAATGAAGAATTGCGCGCCACTTGCTTCTATCATCGCTGTTGTTCTCGCCACTTGCTGCTCTCGTTGTTACTGCTGCTGCTGTCGCCGCTTGCTGCTCTTGATCTTGCCACTCATTGCTCTCCCCACTTGTTGCTCTTGCCACTGACTGCTTTCGTCACTTGTCATTCGCTGCTCTCGCCGTTGCCGCTAGCTGTTCCTCTTACCATCGCCACTCTTGCTGCTGCTCTCATTGCTTTTGCTTTTGCCGTTTGCTGTGCTCTCTCTGTTGCCGCTCTGCCTCTTGCTGTGACTCTCGCTATTGCTGCTCTTGCACTCGCTGTTGCTTTTGCTTTTGCTGCTCGCTGTTGGTTTTGCTGTTGGTTTTGCTGTTGGTTTTGCTGTTGGTTTTGCTGTTGGTTTTGCTGTTGGTTTTGCTGTTGCTGTTGCTGTTGCTTTTGCTGTTGCTTTTGCTTTTGCTGTTGTTGCTTTTGCTTTTGCTTTTGCTTTTGCTGTTGCTGTTGCTGTTGCTTTTGCTGTTGCTGCTGCTGTTGCTCTTCTTGCTCTTGCTCTTGCTCTCGCTCTTGCTCTTGCTGTCATTTCAAGCAGGTATTCAAAGAAGGTAATTAGCGCAGCATTTTAAGGTCTTTACTAGCGCTGTATTTTAAGCCGGTATTTAAAGAAGGTAGTTAGCGCGCTGTACTTTAAAAAACTACTATGTTTATCTAAATATTATGCCCCAATAAGGTACTTGATGTAATACATAGGGAAAGACAGGGTATGAAATTTGATGGTTTTTAGTAGATATGGCGAGACAGCGTATGGGATTTCAATCTTAGTAATCTAGCAGGGTATGAGATTTGAAACAGACATTATGCAGGGTATGAGATTTGAAAAAGGCATTCTAGGTGATACTGGCGGGATAGGAGATTTTCTAAAATCGTAAAGACAGGCGGGTATGAGATTAATCACCCTCTCAATTCTAGCCATTTGCTATTAATCATCTCTCAGTTTGATAAAAATTTAGCTCACAAAATATGATTTGACTCTTCCTTGGATATCTGTTGAATGATCTGCTCAAAATCTTCTTACAAACCTTAGTAGAATGAAATAAAAAATGATATCAGATTCAGATTGTTGCAATTCTTTTTTTCTGTGGTGTAGTAAACATAGGAGTACCTGGTACTAAACATGACAGAATGGGAGAATGACCAGGCAGCGCTCTCTTCCTTCTAAGGTAGTAGCGCATTCAAAATGCACATCAGCTCACTTGTCAAACCATTCAGTTGGAAATCAGAGCTATCAGTATTGTGATGTAACATGCCATCTCTCAAATGAAATTTTGGCTCAAACTGAACCAAATTTCAAACCCGAACCAACTCTGGATAGAATGATGGGGTGGATACAGTAGGTGACATGGCTACGTCACACAAACGAGATTTGGGGTTGCTGGGGAATCAGGTGCATATGTGGGCCGAAATCCACCAGTTCCCCCTTTGTAATTTCATCCAATTTTTTGAAATTAATGTCAAACTCATAATATTTTGACGCATGGTATATCTTCCTACTCCACTGGCAACTGTTTCCAATCTGGTGGCCTGGAACTGAGTTTGATGCCTGAAACAAACAGTGCATGGTCGCAATTTCTCAATCTGAATTGGTTCCTCATTTCTATTATTACTGGCTACTACTAATGATGGCAACGGCACCTAAATATCAGGTTTATTGTAAACGGTGCTACTTGTACTCACCTCTCATACTTCCGGTTACGGAAAGAAGAAGGTCACCAAGAAGAAAAACTCCCCTTGTTTACAGCAGGATGAAGAAAGAACACTGGAGTTCTTGTTTCGCCTGCTCTTTTGAGCCATATTCCACAAAACAAATCATGCTATTCTTATTATGACCGGTGTTTGGGGGTAGATGATTTCACATCTTCCATATTGATTAGAAAATCAAATGAGCCAGAGGATGCTAGTGAAATATTAGGTCTAGCAAGCACCCCTAATGGTCCACTGAGTAGTGGTCTAGTACCAGAGGTGCTCCGCAATCAAGTTATGTATGACTATTCTGTCAAACTGGTGGAGCGTGCCTAGATTGGCCGGGAATTAGACAACGATGACAATGACTATGACTATGACTATGTTTCTGATAATAATTGTTTTTCTTCTAATGACAAGGATGACAAAGAAGGAATTGACAGCAAAGTCCCCCCTCTTTGAGTGTCAATAGTGAAGGCAACAACATGGCTGTTGATGATTCCCCTCTTCATTCAAACACAACAATTATGCCTCCAATTGCTGGAAAGCATGTATAAGACACACTGAAGGTGAAGATCAAGTTAATGAAAATCATGCAGAATCATAGCATACCTTTAGTTGCAGAGAAGGAATCGTATGAATGGGCTATCAAATCCGAGCGGCTTAATTTATTTTCATGGACAAAAGGTTATCTCATACAGATGAGGTCAAGAGTCATGAAGGACATGTACGCAACTGTGCCTGAAATAGAAGGTGATGGGTTTAAACCTCATCTTATCAACAGGTGTTGTAAGAAATCAATTTGTGCTGACATTGCCGGTTGTAAACAAATCTATGTCCGGTCCTTCTGAAAAGCACTTCATTCCCTATTAACAAACATGACGTTGGTCAAGGAAGAAAATCTATCTTTCCCCCATGCCGAAGACCCTACCTTACCAGTCCGGTATCTGGAACTACAAGGTAACATTGATATAGACAAACCTCACCGCTCATGGTGAATGGTGGATCAATACTTGAGAAAAGAGATGCAAAACAGATTCCAATGAAATTTTGGTACCTATTATTCTCTACATGAATGGAATCAAAACCGGCAATAGTGGTCAAACCACTCTTACCCCACTGAACATGACACTTGACATATTTAACACCTTAACTCAGAGCTGTCAGCCAGATGCATGGGAGACTATATATTTTCACCCCACAGGTACATGTGATAAAGGTGACAAATTGATCAACAATGTGAACAATATCCCATCTGGCCTTGGTTTGGCCCTTTCATCTTTGAAAGATTCCTGGAACCTAAAAGATGGTATAGAATGGTCTAATTTGCCATG
Source organism: Pseudo-nitzschia multiseries (assembly GCA_037355745.1). NCBI lineage: Eukaryota > Bacillariophyta > Bacillariophyceae > Bacillariales > Bacillariaceae > Pseudo-nitzschia > Pseudo-nitzschia multiseries. The sequence goes on along the minus strand of CM074784.1, from coordinate 20,192,030 downwards.
GAACAAGAAGAAATGGTCTGTTTGAATGAAATTTGCAGTTGCTTATTTTCATAGGTGATACTCCCCAGCATAACCAATTTTGTGGACATTATCAAACACCCAGTACAAAGATGATCCGCAGGCATTGAAATCGTCCAAGGGCACTTGGTAATAACACCCATGTGGATGTTCTGAAGGTTACCGTTTCAATTAATAGTGGTAAGATGAAGGTGTTCAAGGACAACAATGGGGAAGAGTATCATTCTGTCCGTCTATGAAAGATTTCTGATTTTACTGCTCCAATGTTGGTGGAAGGATTGAATGTTGAACAGTATTTCAATAATGTCACCCACCCCCGTGTTCATAACGGTAACACATTTTATGATCTTGATTTTCAAGAAAACCCACATAATATTCATCTAGCATCACCAGGAGAGAGACTCCATATGCACCAATTTGGTTGCACAAATCGAGCAGCAGAGACTTTCTGTGAGGATTTTTTAGCAAATATCACGTGCCTACTTGGTGACATGGACCAGATAGCCAGTTACTATGGAGCTGCTGTTCAGAGGCAATCCAATCATGATTTTCCGCAAACCAATTTTTCTGAGTCGATACATACAGCAAAGAAGGAGGGGAACCAGTACATTGGCATGCTTTGCATTCAGATGCTCGCACTTTTGTCTGCTAAAGGTCGTCAATTGTTGTTGTTCCAATGAACGTCAACCAAAGTTGACAATCAGAGGAGAAAGTGTGAGGAAGAAAACGACGGATGTATTTATGCCATTGAGTTGTTGTTGGGTATGGAAGAGTGCCTGAAATACGCTGGAACGTTTGAGGAGGTTTTCAAAGAAGACAACAAGGGTATTTTAAATCTTGACAAGATGATTGTTCATTTCATTAACTGCATAAGAAGTAAGAGAGAGGGTAACAATCTGGTGAAGAATCACATGTATTTCCATTTATCACAGTACATGAGATTATTTGGTCCTCCAACTGGATGGGACTCTGCAGCAAGTGAGAGCAATTGTAAAACTGAAGTGAAAGCTCCAGTGAAGAGAACCCAGCAATGAATCAAATCCACACCAATCAAGCAAAGCTGCAAGCCATTAATGGAATACCGTACTATTGATCGGCTTGACGGTGAATTTATTTGTTTGATCATAAATCATTCACAGGACCAAATCATCCTACAGAGGGTGGTTGGTCAGCTGGGTCTAAGTTTTTGATTGGTGTTATGGATGGTTTGCCTTACATGAAGTGGGACAAAAAAATGCATGTGTACCATGGTTTCCATTGGATGTTCTCAAATTTTGTTGCAATGTGGTTGTTCTGGCTGCGGGCACCAGTACACTTGGTGGATCCACAAAGCACAAGAGGTATGGCAATTATTGTGGGATGAAGTTACTTTTTTGCACCCATCCATTGTTTAAGTCAGATTCTAGACAAGTGGATAATGTATGGTATGACTGGGAAAATTTTCAACTAGACATCCTGGATGGACGTGAACGGCAAGTTTATCCATGTCAGATTCTGTGCATGCTTCATCTTGAAGGTCCTTTCCCCCTGGAAGTTCTGTCAGCAGCTTTGAATTATTGCACAATGGTTACTACACCGTCACTTGTTGCTTTGTTTCTGTTGAACCAATATCGAGCAATAGGGAGAAAAGGAAAAAACACTGCCATGCATTGGTGAAGCAAGGGGAGTTGCAAAACAAATTATTTTTGTTCAACTGCAATAACATTGACTCTGAAGTTGCCGTGGTCAGAAACCTTGGTAGTAAAGATCAATACTTTGTCCTTGGAAACCGGGAAGAATGGTTGTTTAATCTCTGTGACACAATAACTGGGTTGGAAACAAAAAAATTGAATCAACACTGGCAAAACCAATAGTGATTTGTAATCCCTCCTGGAAGGGCGTTGCAGGTAAGTGAAGATAATGATTGTATTTTTTAATTGATGGATTGAAAGTTTCATACAAAACTTCGTCCTCTATTGCTGCAACTCCGTTCCATGTTGACACAATTGATTTTAACCTTGTCAATTGTTGTTCTACTAAGTTTTAATCCTGGAATGGTGTAGTAGAAGTATGGTTTTCAGTACTGTACAATTTTGATGATTTTAATTGGTGGAAGTTTGGACAAATTTTCAGTCTGTATTTGGAACTTTGTTTTGAAATTCATTGTCTGGAACAGCATTGCAGGGTTAAGTGTCTGCAATGGCGTTGCAGATTGAATTGTCTGGAACGGCGATAATGACTTCTGAATTTGTAAGGAATAATATTTCACCTTACATATTATATACTTCCATTTTTAGTATGTGACAAATATGTACTACCAAGTAGTAACAAGTTTTACAATAACGGGTATTAGTAGTGTTTCACGCATCCCTATGCGCCATGAGGAACAGGATAGTTGTTGTACTCCTCCAACTTGTCAGGTGAATCTCAATGTTTCTTGTGAAGATGTAACCAGTGCTGAATGTTCTTCTTGTGTCTGTCTTCTTCCTCCTTTTTCTCTTTGTTCTTTAATTCTTTCAGTTTCCGCTTTTATGTCTTTGATTGTTTTCTTGATTTTCATGAATGAACCCCATTGCTTTTTCATACATTTTCTTTCTGTGGCTTTGTGTGTTACCTTTACCTCCTCTGCTTGTTCTGCGTTGGTTGTATACTCCTCAGTAGGGGATTCTGAGATTACATTTTTCAAACCTTCCTTCACAGTTACATACCCAGTAGTCATTATCCACCAATCAGCGAACTGAATCATCATCAGACAGGTATAATTCCCTGGATGAAAATGTATACATTGTTTAATGTGCTTTTTCAGTGGCTGTGTCAGCTGGTACCATTCCTTTGCTGGAAAGCTATGTTTATCCATTTCCATTTTGCTTCATTGTTTTGATTCTGCTTTTGGTCTGATGCCAATTGTGCTGTAACAGTGAATGCCTGTCTTCCCGTTCAGCGCAGGATAACCACATAGAAAGTAGAAAAGAATGATACCCAGAACCCAAATGTTGTCTGTGGCGCAAGTGTTGCCTTTCTCATGGTCCGGGAATGATTTGCAATATACATACTAGTTCAGGGCCTCTATCCAAACTGCGGAAGCTTCTGCTTCCTCGAATCTTCCTTTTCTGCTGTTTAGTGCTGTTCTATCAATATTCATCAGCTTGCATCTGTCCAGGATTGTGAGTACAAAATATCCATTTCTGTTGCATAGAGAGTCATATGCTATTCAAAATGATACAAAAAGGAATCAGGTCTTCCCTTTGTACTTCATCTATACATTTCTTGTAGCGATTACACATTACACGAAACCTTTCATCTGTGGAGTAAAGCCCGGTATCGTCCATTGAGTAGCCAAACCATTGCAATTGGTCCTTTTCAATGATTGCCTCTTCAGTCTTTGTGTGCCACTTCTTGTTTGACCAAATCATCCTCAGACTGGGACGGTTCCCAGGGATAACCACATAGAAGGTAGCACAGAATGACACCCAGACCCCAAATGTGGTTCGTTGCGTAAGTGTCGCCTTTGTCGTGGTCCGGGAATAATCTGTAGTAGGCGTACTAGTCCAGTGCCTCTATCCAAACTGTGACTGCTTCAGCTTCCTCAGATCTTCCTTTTCTGCTGTTTAGTGTTGTTTGTACAATATTTGTCAGCTTGCATCTGTCCAGGATTGTGAGTACAATATGTCCATTTCTGTTGAATAAACAGTCATACCCTGTTTCAAAATGGTACAAAAAAGAATTGAGGTCTTTCCTTTGTACTTCATCCATACATTCCTTGTTGTACTCATTGCCCATTACAGGAAACCTTTTGTCTGTGGAGTACAACTCGGTATCGTCCGTTGAGTAGTCATCCCATTGCAATCAGTCCTTTTCAATGATTTCCTCTTCAGTCTTTGTGCGCCATTTGTTGGACCAAAGCATTGTCAGACATGGACAGTTCCCCAGGTTAAAATCATATAGGCATTGTTTTATGTGCTTTCTGGCCTTCGGCGTCAGATTACACCATTCCTTTGCTTGAACGTATGACCTTCCCATTGTAGTCTCTCTTGTTCTCCAGATTTTACTTCTGGTCTGATACCCGCATTGTTGTAGCACTTTATGTCCTCTGTTCCTTTCAATGCGGGATAACTACATAAAAGGTACAATATAATGATACCCATAGCCCACACATGGTCAATACTGCACGTGTTGCCTTCCTCATAGTCCAGAAATAATTCCTCAGTGACATACTTGAAGCATTGTTACCATATTTCCAAAGCTTCATCTTCATGAAATCATCCTTTTTTTGCTGTTCAGTCTTGTTCTCACATTGTTGATCTGCTTGCATCCCTCAAGGATTGTGAGTACCAAGTGTCCATTTTGGGCACATAGCGCATCAAGCCCAGTTTTGAAATGATTTAAAAATGAGTTTAGCTCATTGGTTAAGGTCTTTGTGATTGAGCGCTTTTCATCCATTTTGTGTACTCCGTGAAAAAAAAGAAAACCGGGGCGGCAAGATCTTCCTCTTGTACACTGATTCTGGTTTGTTTTTCATCTTCTTGTTATTTGTAAGTTTGGACATTTTGCAACTACAAGTAATTGTCAAAATCAAACGTAGAATCATAAAGTTGGTGGAGCGTGCCTGCCGTGTATGTTCACTTTTTGGGCTGTGGATACTTCTTTCCGAACACACCAAGTACCGGTACACACCGGCAGCAACACGGGACACAGCAATTACATGATTCAAACACAGACTGATTTTAAACAGTGTAATTTTCTTTGAGTGGGGGCAAATGGTTAATATTGATGACACTGGGGCCAGTGGGTTGAGTCCTCCCTCATCAGTGGAAAAAGGACAGACTATCACGTACATAGTATCATACGTAGTACTATACCTATTTTTTTGCTCCTATTCATATCCAGGGTCCTGGATGAATCAGAAATTCATAACACCTAGAATATCAGTGATTTTTATACCATTTTTCTTCCATACTAGTCCATCACATCCATACTATGAACAATGTTCATGGTGGAATTTCAGGTAATGTACTATGTTTACACTGAAAAACGGACTAGTAGTAGCTACCCATTGTTTCTGACCATGTCCAGGCTCCTGGATGAGGAACTAAAAATTCATAACATCTAAACCAAGAGTGATTTTCACACCATTTTTCTTCCATTGTCCATCCCATCCATAGTATGATCAATGTTCATGCTGGAGTTTTGGGTTATGTATTAGGTTTTACACTGGAATAATTCCAGAACTGATTAGTTGGTGACATGCAAAATATTGTTGGGTTCTTTCATGTCATTATTTTTTCATAGTGTATGTTATGCATAATATGAAAAGGACTGACACTAGAATATCAAACGACACTAGAATATCAAACAATGAAATACTTTTGCACTAAAAATGTTTTTTAGTGGGTATGGTTGGTTCAAATACAGACCCCAGTGCACCAAATGTCACAATAATTGTTATACTTCTTTTATTACCCGCTGATATGATGATGGTGATTTCCTATTGATTTCATGTATTGCGCATAAGAGCAGGAATAGAATCACACCAAGAACTTACACTTTCAACTATTATTATCATTAGTATGGGATGTTTTCTAACATTGACACCAGAAGAAGAGGATGATTCTGGATAATGCTCTTTATAAAAATTAAATAAGTGGTGCAATGTTGATCAAAATGGATAAGACATAATTGATTTAGCGCATGGATTTTGTGGGCACTTGCGTTTGGTCCATAAGATCAGCCATATGGGAAGTAGTAGGATCAGTTTGCCATGTCATCATTGTTTGTGTTCTCGTCTGACACTTGTGCATTAGGTGATCCATCCTTCCAATTAAATAAATTGGACAATATGGTGTACTGCAGTGTATTTGCCCTGATAAAGTAATATGGAAACCAGGTTGTGAGGGAGACCTGTGTGCCATCCGGTTTTATCTTGTACACCATGTATCCAGGATATGAAGCAAAATGGTCCTTGTTTTTATATACATAACTCTTGACTACCCCCCTTCCAGGGGAGGGGGGTATATCTGTGATTGTAACCTCGCTATCAATTGCAAAACAAGGATACTTGATCTTGGGATCAACGTCTGACAACAACACCTTGATGTTACCAGAGGACTATTCTGTAGCACCGGCGGCTATGGGACGTGGAACTTGAAACATGTATCCAAGGTTTTCAACATAGCTCAGGTTTGGAGAAACCTTCCTCTCCTTGTGCTTGTCATGTAGATTTGATTGCTCTGACACAGACTTCTTACATTTGTTACCCAGGCGCAGCAACAATCTTCCTCCCTGGTGCTTTGCAGGCAGCTTCTTATCAACTGCATTGGGCTTTGTGGGCTGCTTCTGATCGTTTTCTTCATCCTCCCCTTCCAAGTCATTTGGGAATCCTTCTTCATCTCTTTCTGATTGTGGGTCAACTGTTGATTTGTCAACCCAAGGAGATCAAAAGAATGACTTCACATCACTGCACCCTTTGTTAGTGAACACTAGCCATCCAACAGAATACGTAGCATTATTTTTGCTAAACAATTCCAATTTACAGCTTTGCTTCTTGAGGAAGTCCCACTTTGCAATGTCGAGTGCATTGTGATGTTCAAAACCTGGTACTCTGATATTCTTGAAAACTTCCCTCAAAGGATTACCATCCAATACTACATTCTTTTCATCTTCTTCTGACACACGAAAGCCAACTTCCAAATTTGCCCAAACGGCACTTTTTTTGTTCTTTAATATGTCACACAGAAGGTCCTGAGTCCAAGGAGTGAACAATTTCCCCCCAACCGGTAGGTAATTGTACATAGTAAGAAATTCCAGGGACCTGTTGAAAAAAGTACTAGCGCAAAGTAGTATTTCCAAGTGGGTGATAAAAATCTCACAAAATGTGTGTCTCATATGCTCCCAGAATAACTGGTCCTCCACCATGTATTGGCTGATTTCATTGAAATTAAGGAACCTTGTAACCAAAAGGAGTTTCTCATCTATTTCTAAGGGGTAAGTCTCCTTAGACTTGTCACCTCTTAGAAGTTCTGGTGGAGTTGGTTTGTCAAATTGAATGGAACTCCTGCCATCTGTGGTGTAAATGTATAACCAATCTTGGCGGTACTGAGCTCCCCAGGGGTTGAAGTTGGACAATGATTGGCGCTCTGCTTTCAAATATCCGTCCATATTCTTGATTACAGTGTCAACGTTAAGAGTTCTTGTTTGTTCTGTGTTAATTACTGCATGAGCTATTGCTTAACCAGGTCACATTTACCGCCGGAATCACGTGACAACTGAGTCGTTAGAACATTATCAAGCAACTCCTTGTATAGAATATTCAACATTTCAACAGAGTTGGGTGTCACCCCAACACAAAGTCATGTTCTAGACGCAATTTAGCGACAAATACGTCCCCTTCTGTACTCAACTTTGAAGTAGAAAGAGTCACCAAATTTTTGTCAAAGGCAACAACTATTTTGTAACAGTCATTCAAAGTTTTCATGTGGTTCACATGCCTTGAAAAATAAAGAGGAGATAACAGTTGAAATTGAATTCTGCCAATTGAATTGTTCAGTCCTGTTATGTTGTACTGTCCAACCACAAATGAACACTGATACAGATTTGGCAAACGTTTCTCGTACAAATTGTCATCAAAGAATGACTCATCAGCAAAGTGCTCAAGGTTGGCTTCTTCAAAAACTCTTGTCTTTGTTTGTTGGAATTGTACCCACAAAGACATGAAGACCTTTTGAAATGCAAGATCTCTCTTTGACAAATCAGATGACCAATCCAACTTGAGGTACTTTGCGAATTTTGTGGAAGGGACTAACTCTACTGCTGGTGGACCTGTCTTTGTTTGGCCTAAGACTTCCTTGTCCCAAATTTGTTTGATAGCCTTGTTCATTTGTTGGAAGGAGAAACTTGCTGAAAGTAAATGTTGGAGTGCTTGTTGCAATAAAAGACCATCAAAGAAAGAGATCATCTTGTGGATGTATCGTTTGCCTTTACTGACCTTTTCTTGAAATCTTTGATAGAAAAACAGACCTTGCTTGTCATTTGGAGGTGCCGGTGGGAATTCAACAGAATGAACATACCACCAAAGAAGGCTTAAATAGACTTTCATGTACTTCAGTATGGTTTTGTAGTTAACCACATTCGTTGACCAAACAGCGTGAAATTTGCCTTCAGGTAATTTATCTTCTCCTTTGATGCGGGTGTACTCTGTTATACCTGTACTATCATCGGTGTGGATAACAGAGTTCAGCGCTCTCTGAAAGGCGTGCCATTTATGTTTCATGTTGTAGTCCTTGAAACAAGTTGTCAGTTCATTTGCATTCAAGATGCAGACCTTTCTTATAAACTGTGCACCAGAGTCACACAGGAAAAGATTTACCATCACATCAATGACCCTTGTTGGTATAGGATCCAATACTAATGATGAATTCTCACCCATTGCCATCTACCTGAAGTCAGGATGGGTTCCTGAAGAAAAGAGTTTTGTGACAATGTAAACCTTATTCATCAACTGGCTGAAGACAGATTTGATGTCCCAACTTACGGCAGTGATTAATTTGTCAGTCAAAAGATCAGAGAAGCCATTGGCACCCTGGTTTTGAAGGCAATCTTTGACACATCTTTTCATCGCCTCTTTGTGAACGTTGCATTGTGAGTCATCCTCAAAAACATAAGATGGTAAAGTAGAATGGCGTGCCCCAGGTGGAGCTATTGCTGCTCTTGGAACGGTGCCGTTTCGTGCCTCATCTCCATGAGACGGCGTAGCTTTGGATGCGGATGCAGCTCCATGTGCTAATGCATGGACCGGTTTGGCTACCGATGTGAGTATCAATGGTGTTCAAGGCACGATATGTAGCACATCTAGAATTCCAGTAGCAGCAGTGTGTGCAACTGCGGGTACCTTGGCTGTTCAAATCACATCATTGGGTATGGATGTGGGTGAATCTGCATCTGCATCTGCATCTGCATCTGCATCTACATCTTCATCTACATCTGCTGGTAGAATAGTGTTGTTTTGTCCATCCACTTGACGGAGCGGTGGAACTTTTTGAGACAAACTTCTTGTCTTTCTTTTTGTTGCTTCTGGATTTTTTTTATTTACAATTTAGAGAATACCAAAAGTAAGTTGTGTCAAAGCAATCTGAGTTGCTACGATCTGGTAACAGTAAGTTGGCACATAACAAATCAGATATCACAACAAAACAGACATACGGAGACATCCCAAACTGATGAAACGAAAAACATATTGGAGCCAACTTTAAACCACAAAACCTCAAATGACAACTGAACATCATGCAACAATGGCAAAAGGTTGTGAGATTTTCTATCCGCTCTAAGCAGCAGTAAAATATAAAACCTGCAACACCATTCCAAAACAAAAGTTAAAAACTGACAAAAACAAAGCATAATGTAATGAAATGTTGATGCACAATTTTGAGATTTGATGCACAATTTTGAGATTTGATGCACAATTTTGAGATTTTGCATTGGCAAATTTGAACAAGTTTCAAACAGAAAGCCTGCAACGCCGTTCCAGCAATATGCAGAAACTTGGAGATCACCTTGGAGATCAACGCGCTGAAGAAGAGCAACAAGAACTCCTTGAATCTGATGACAATGATGGCAACAACAACGATGAACATATAGCTACAGCACATGGTGATGATACGACAGGTACTACATCCACTACAGCCACTGGGCAGTGTCAAGGGCGCTGAGTTGCAAGACCAATGCCTGTCCTACCCAACAATGTGAATGCCCCCACCCACGTGTTAAGATACCACAAGTCCTTGCTGATGGTGATGGATTTCTTGCATTATTGCAAATGCCCCATGGACAAGATGTTCACTCCTGACAAGCTTGCTGTGATCACCCCTGAGGATATCTGCAGATGGATGTGTTTGAAGGTGTATGGAAAGGAAGATCCTGGAGCAGACAATAATCCAAGCCTTGGTAGATCTAGTACTTTGATGTATTGGAAGAAAGCTATTTCATACTTCATGCCAAGCCATGCCAACTGGGACAAAGCCATAGGTGAAGGGAGTCCAACTAAGTCCTGCTGCATTTACAACCTTGTTAAAGCAGTGAAGAAGAGAGAGACTTGCCGCCTAGGAAATTAGAGCCAAGCCAACCAATGCTTCACGAACAAAGAGTTCCTCCAAGTGCTTGATCTGCTAGCAAAGGGACACAGCATTGTTCAGCTTAGGCACCAAGCCATGTTGAAGCTCCAGCTTTGTATGATTGCTAGGGGGGATGATACATCACATATGAAGAAGGTGAACTTGGTAGCCAGCCTAACGTATCCCGAATATATTACATCTCAGATAGATGGTCAAAAAATATTGAATGAAGGAGACTGTCCAGTGCAGCTGCTAATGGGGACTATGCATCACCCATACTGTGTTCTTGTTGGGCTTGCAATCTATCTGGAACTCCCAAGCGTCAATGGCTTGCGACCATCCAGCTTGCCAGGAGACACTATGCAGTCCCTCTCCAGTCCCAGCAGCCGTATCGCCAGGAGGCTGCCTTGATGAGGGCTTGGTTGCATGGTGCCTAGCCCTGTGTGCTATTATGGCGCCCTCAATGTGCTGCACCAAGTGTAGCTCCTAGTGTTCCGCCAAGTGCTGAACACAGTGCCAATCCCAGCGCTGCTCCGAGTGTCGCTACTAGCCCTGCACCACGTGCTGCTCCAAGTGTCTCCCCAAGTGCAGCCCCAAGTGTGGCTCCTAGTGTTTCGCCCAGTGATACCCTCAGTGCCCATCCTAGCGCTGCACCACATGTGGCTCTTGCAACCAGCGCTGCACCCAGTGCCGCTCCATGCGCTGCACCCCCTATTTCTCCTAGTGTTTCACCATGACGCATCCTCTGCCTCTTTCAGTGCTGCACCAAGTTCAGTTCCCCGTGTATCACTTGGCTCTGATTCCAGTGCTGCTTCCAGTGCAACTCCAAGTCCTACCCCACGTCTATACCCGAGCTCCGCCCCCAGTGTTGCTCTTTGTGTTTTCTCCATTGCTGTACTCCGTGCCGCTCCTCCTACCCTTCCTACTGTATGATTGCCATGCTAAGCTTTTGCTTTGGGCATCGTTATCAGTTTGTTCTTTGTCCCTTCCCCGCTTGCTTTCAGAATTCGTTTGACAAATTTGTTGTTCTACAACTTGGGGTTTAACCTCTCTTTGATTGAGGCGACGTTAAAGTCTGGATACAGACTGAGCAGTTTAGATCCACCTTCGGTGGTTAAAGTTACTTAAATACGTATATTATTATTACAATCTATCTGGAACTCTGGCTAAGCACTGGCACAGGGCAATTGAGCAGCGTCCGATAACTGTCACGCGACCCTTTTTTGTTGTTGTTGCGAGCCTGCTTGTGTGTAATTTTAACACGAGCCCCCCCTGTGATTCACTAGGTCAGTATCAAGCCACGCCCTCGTAACTCTCAATTCCTGGTTCGCAATTTTTTTTTGGTTGGGTCATGAATAATTACTATTAATTTTTAATCTAACCTACCCGTACATTCGTGAATCACACCTACTGAAAATTAAATACGCATGGTCATGACTCACAACCAAGCCCCCCTGTGATCCGGTAGCTTTGTATCAAGCCCGCCCTCATAACTCTCAATCCCTGGTTCGCAATTATTTTTTTCCTTGGGTCATGAATAATTATTATTAATTTTTAATATCACCTACCTGTACGTTTGGAAATCACACCTACAAAAATGAAATACGCAAGGTCATGACTCACAACCAGTATAATTTAACATTAGTGCTGGCGGCACATAACCCTTAAAATTTATCTCCGTTGCTTGTGACACATTACCCCTATAACTTAATAATTGGGCTTGTGACACACTACCCTTTAAAATGTATCTCCTATGCTTGCGACACACAACCAGTACAATTTAACATTAGTGCTCTCGACACACTACCCTTATAATTTAATATTTGTGCTTGCAACACACAACCCTTAAAATTTAATATCATCGCTTGTGACTACCTACCACTACAGTTGAATTATTTGGGTCAAGAATTTGCCTAGTACTATCATATGCAAAATATGTATGATATGTATGAGTACTCCTTTCCATACATTTTAATCAGTTGTGTCACACAATGTACTATTTATTGCAACGGTATGCAATGTATGTAGAATATGCACCTTTTACCCTAATCACTCTCCCCGAAGATTTACCCGTGTCGTACTATGTCTTAACCCACCCGCGTTGTCGTCAAATTAGTGAATGGACTGACACAATGAACAGTAAGGATTCTGAAAACAATGCCTAAACTTCCTCCATTTTGTCAAGCATTTGCATCCATGCAGGATCAATATAGTTGTCATCCTCATTTTCCTCTTCAGCAAGACTACTGGCAACAGTGCCACCATTTTTCGACACAGTACTGGTAGGATTGCTTTCTGAGTTGAATCTTTCCAGCATCATTTTCTCCAAATTTTTACCTGTTTCGTGATCTTCTCTTAATGTTTGTACCTTCTTTCACAATTTAGTGAACATTCGCCGTCCTTCTTTGTCCCATCCATCTGCACTTCCACTTTTTGAATCGCAATATTTTTTTTCATGTATTTTTTCATTCTTTGTGTCGTGTATGTTCCATCAAGTTTCATTTGCTTCTGTTTTTCCCAATTGCTGTACTCGCTGTCAATTATCATTAGGGCAAAAGCCTCATCCGTCACAGTAAAGATGGTACTAATAAGATCCTTTGTCTTCCTCAGCTTAAAGTTTGTCTTTCCCGGATTAACGGCAGACAGGATTCTTGTCACAAAATAATAAAATTCTTCATTATCCGCATTTCCGTATTGCCGGTACTCATTTGCCAGAATTTCCGCCGAGTCCGTATTTAGAGCTACAGTACCAGGGAATGATGCCGGCACTTTTGCCATTTCACTATCAGCTGCGGTGATGACAACAAATGGCAGTATGATATCATAGTATGGTGTGGTTAGTTGTACGTCAGTCGTAGGCACATATGGAAGAACGTCCAAAGCACCATAATTTCCAGACAATTCAACCATTACGCCGTCACTTACCAAACCAATTTTTTCTTGCCAATGTTTGATTATTGTGCCTCAATTTAGCCAGGGCTTTTGGTACTGCATTATCAAAATAGGCACAGAATTTCTTAATGGGTATATTTTTTGGAACGGAGATTACACACGCATCGATTCCTTGCACCATTATTTAATTGGAGAGTGTGTTTGTTGTCAGAAATTTCATGCCACCATACCATTCCTTCTTCACATAGGCTCTCACCTGTCCTTCAATTGTATCTTTATGTGTTTTCAATAGTTTCATAGTTTCCGTTTTCATACTATGTATAGTTCCATAACTCAATGTACTCACTTTATCAACGCTATAGCTGCTCCGCACTGTTTTCAATGGAACCGTGTTAGTAGTTTTTGCAGCAACCTCTTTAGAATTGTCTCCCTTCTTACTATCACTCACCATTTTCAGGATATTCTCTATTAGATCTGGATTCTCATTCACTATTTCTGTTAATTTTTGCACCGTTCAGTTCACGTTTTTCTTTTTCTGCTGTCTGCCCTCCGTAATTTTTTGTTTTCTTGTCTCTTTGATATTTTCTCTATTATCCTTATTCTTGTTGGAGCTCCCATCATTGTCTTCACTAACCGAAATCAAATCACTGTCACTGTCAGTGTCACTGTCACTGTCACTCTTGCTGCTGTCCATCATGCTAATGTTTTCAGCTGTTCTTTTTAGTGGTGTCTCTCTTTCTGCCGCGGTTGTGCATTCTTGTGTTGCTGCAATTGTTGTGTTCTTCTCGGTGGACATGGTGGTAATGCTTGTATTTTTGGTATTATCTCTAGTGTCTCCGTCTCTGGCTGCGTTTGCCATATCTGCTATTTTCTTTTCTTGGAGACGTGTTATTTTTGCCTTGGGTAGATTGGACCATTTTTGTTTCGGCATCTTGTATTTATATTTTTTCAATCGTCGGTGTTTTTGGCAATTTTGTGAATTTTTATGATGCCATGTTTTTGCATCGATTGTACGAATTCAGCAATTTGCAATACATTTCTCTTTGTGGAAGTGTGCTTTTGAGCGCGGGCCAACCAAAAAGAACTGTCTGCCTAGCCGCGCCATTCCCCCCCCCCCTACATTTGCTACTTATTTCCAAACAACTAGTACTACTAGATTGTACGATACCAATTTATTTTGATGTTCCCCATCCTACCGTATCACACCACTGCATATTGAAATCTGTAGAACCGAAAACAGGCACATTGTATGGAACAGTGTTGGAGATAACAATTCTCTGTTAGGGAAAATCCGCACAACGTATGTATTTTCGTTTCAGGGTTAAGTTTCTGTAATAGCGTTTCAGATTGATTTGTCTGGAACGGCAATTCTGACTTCTTCATTTGTAAGGAGCTAGGCGCATTGATGAGCCTGTAATGGAAAATAAGCACAATATATGGAACGGAATTTCAGTGTTAAGTGTCTGGAACGGTGTTGGAGATAACAACTCACTGTTAGGGAAAATCCACAGAACATCTGTATTGGCGTTTCAGGGTTAAATTTCTGGAACGGTGTTTCAGATTGAGTTTTCTGGAACGGCAATTCTGACTTCTTCATTTGTAACTAATGTTTTTCACAGTAGTTGACTTTTATATTTATGTATTTAACGAGGACATGATCGTGCACGTATTCATAAGTAGGGGTAAGTTTTGCCATAGTAAAGCTTGTTACTAGCACTATTTCACACGTCCCCACGCACCACAAGGAACGGGATAGTTGGTGTACTCCTCTAAATCTTCCGGTGAATTCCAACGTTTTTCGTAAAGTTGTAGCCAGTGCACAATGTTTCTCTCCTTTCTCTCCTCTTCCTCCCTTTTCTCTTTGTTTGCAAATTGTTTTAGTTTTCTTTTTTTCCTCTGAGACTGCTTTTTCGCTTTGTTCATGAATGAATTCCAATTGTCTTTAATCTTGTTTTTCTGTTTTGTTCCTTTCCGTCATCGGTTTCTTCTATGTACATTATACTGTACTTTTCAATGATTGCCTCTTCAGTTGTTGTGCGCCACTCGTTGAACCAAAGGGTTGTCAGACAGGGTCAGTTACCCGGGTGAAAATGTATGCATTGCTTTATGTGTTTTCTGGCTTCCGGCGTCAGGTTACACCATTTTTTTGGTGGAAATGTATGACCATTGAGTTTGAGCCTCTCGTTATCCTGATTGTACTGGTCGTCCAATACCCACGTTGTTGTAGCACTGTATGTCCTCTGTTCCTTTCAATGCTGGATAACCGCATAAAATGTGTGCCATAATGATACCCAAAGCCCACACGTGGTCAACGGCATCAGTGTCACCTTCCTCATAGAAAGGAAATATGTCCTCAGTTACGTACTTCAAACATTGTTCCCAAATTTCTAAAGCTTCTTCTTCATCAAAATGCCCTTTTGGGCTGTTGAGTCTATCTCTCACGTTGTCAATCTTGTTGCATCCATTAAGTATTGTGAGTACCAAGTTGCCGTTTTTGGCACATAGCGCATCGAACCCAGTTTCAAAATGATATAAGAATGGATTTCACTTGTCGTTTTCGTCACCATCATTTAGCTCATTCCTTCTTGCACAGTACTCAGCAGAATCCAAAAGATACCTAGGCTTCAAAAACTTCCTCTTGTACGCTGATTGTGGTGTTGTGTTCTCCATTTAGCTCTTACTTCTAATAATGTTTGACGTTGGGCAAATACTGAGGTATTTTTGTACAATTACTCGTTGTAAACTGTTAAGGAATGATTCTTACCGCACTTTAAGTGGTGTAAATTTCGTGATCTCGCAAGGATTGGGTTCTTTTGAAGTCACTGTGTCTTGTGGTTTGACTCCTCCGTAGAACGGTCCATACGTAATACTTTCCTCATTAGTTTTTGTTCCTACTAGTTGTATTTCTTTATTTTTGTATGAAGTAACCTAAATAGTGATTGCTAGTAAGTTTTTAATGCAAAAGTTTGTTATTTGCTGCAGTTTAAGGATGAATAATGCTCATTTTATGGAATGGGTAGAGTATGAAAACATAATGACAATTCTGAGGCTGATACTTTAGTCTGTATGAATGTTTTAATAATTTTGGTCACTGGTCATTTTTCCTCCAAAACCAGTACCCAAATGCACTAATTAGGTGGTGACACACAAACCATGACAGATAACTCACTTCTGTTTCTTTCATTATTCATCTTATCCATTACAGGAACATTATTCATTTTTCAATCACGCAAAATATCTGATTTTGGAATTTTTAATTGCAAATTAGTGTGTATTTTTCCTCCAAATCCAGTACCAAAATGCACTAATTAGGTGGTGACACCCAAACCACGACAGATAACTCAATTCTGTTTCTTTCATGATTCATCTTACCCATAACAGGAACAATATTCATTGTTCAATCACACAAAATATCTGTTTTTGGATTTTTTAATTGCAAATTAGTGTGTATTTTTCCTCCAAATCCAGTACCCAAATGCACTAATTAGGCAGTGACACACCGGCCATGACAGATAACTCACTACTATTTCTTTCATGATTCATCTTACCCATAACAGGAACAATATTCATTGTTGAATCACACAAAATATCTGTTTTTGGATTTTTTAATTGCAAATTAGTGTGTATTTTCCCTCTAAATCCTGTACCCAAATGCACTAATTAGTTGGTGACACCAAAACCACGGCAGATAACTCACTTCTGTTTCTTTCATGACTCATCTTATCCATAACAGAAACAATATTCATTGTTCAATCACACAAAATATCTGATTTTGGAATTTTTTATTGCAAATTAGTGTGTATTTTTTGTACAAATCCAGTACCCAAATGCACTAATTAGGTGGTGACACCCCACAAACCATGACAGATAACTCACTTCTGTTTGTTTCATTATTCATCTTATCCATAACAGGAACAATAATCATGGTTCAATCACACAAAATATCTGTTTTTGGATTTTTTAATTGCAAATTAGTGTGTATTTTTCCTCCAAATCTACTATCCAGTACCCAAATGCACTAATTAGTTGGTGACACACAATCCACGACAGATAACTCACTACTGTTTCTTTCGTGATTCATCTTATCCATAACAGGAACAATATCCATGGTTCAATCACACAAATTATCTGATTTTGGATTTTTTAATTGCAAATTAGTGTGTATTTTTCCTCCAAATCTATCCAGTACCCAAATGCACTAATTAGGTGGTGACACACAATCTACGACTGATAACTCACTTCTGTTTCTTTCATGATTCATCTTATCCATAACAGGAACAATATTCATTGTTCAATCACACAAAATATCTGTTTTTGGAATGTTTTATTGCAAATTAGAGTGTATTTTTCCTACAAATCCAGTACCCAAATGCACTAATTAGGTGGTGATACACCAACCATGACAGATAACTCACTTCTGTTTCTTTCATGATTCATCTTACCCATAACGGGAACAATGAGTGATTCCCGGCAGTTCTAAACTAATAAAATTTTGCGACCAAACTAATAAATTTATTCACTTTGTACATAGATATATTAAGTATTGAATATAATTTAGAAGTCGATGCTGCATCGACTTCTAAATTTTATTAATTGAATAAAAACAGAATAAACTCGAACGGAATCACTAAAATCGAAAAATCCAATATTTCAGTCACCCAACAGAAGAATCAATCATGTGTGCACCTCTTCGCACCTCCCTTGCCGGCATGCTTTTTTGGTGATCATCGCCAATTTTGGCCAGCTGAAAATTTGCAAACAGTCCGAAAAGAAAGTCCGGAAAGAAACAGCAACAACAGTACGACTTGTCTCTCCAGCACATTAGACAGGGCACCACCGATGTCCTCCTACACCACTACTGTTGCTGCTGTTGTCGCGCTTGCTAGATTATTAGAAGACAAGAATTCTTCGGACCACGATGAATCGATTCGATTCGGGTGCTCGGCACATAAAAAAGAAGAAACAGAAACACCACCACCACCAGCAATACCATCGATCATAACAATCAACAACAACATGCCCACGACTGGAGGCAGGAAATCCGGCGCCAACAACTACACCAAGCCCGAGTTGGAGAGCATGTTTGCTGCCATTAGAGCTTTCATACCAGTTTCAAATGATGACTGGGATGATGTCAGAGCCCTACACGCTCAGAAGTTTCCTGGAAGGGATGTCACTTCCATTCGCAACAAATTCCATCGATTGTACCGGATGAAAGCCCCTACTGGCAATCCAAACATGAGATGGGACATCAAGGAAGCAAAGGAACTCCACAGACTGATAGGTGTTAAATCAGAAATTACAGATGGAGAAGATATTTATAATGTTGACAGAGATGAGTTTAATCCTCCTCCTCCTCGTCCTCGTCCTCCTCCTGATGCTTCAACTCAACCGGTACCACTTCTACTTGGTCAACCAACACAACCTGAACAAGTCACCCAACAGTCAGAAGTATCAGAGCTAGAGCTAGCAGCAGAGCTGACGTCCGCCAGCACCATTACTAGTAACAAAAGTAACAAGACAGCTACTAGCAAGACAAAGAGACACTACAATCGTAAGGGAGGAGACGACGAATTCAAGGTGATGATTGCTGAAGTATTGAAGCTTCAGCAGAAGCAAATGAATGATGCGCAGAGAAGACAGGACAGGGCAGATGAAGAGAGGAAGGTAATATTGCAGGCACTCCTTGCTCAACTTACTAGTAATGGTGGCGCCGGTCGCAGTCGCGCCGTTGGTATTACTCCGCAGGTTACTACTCCCCAAGTTACTACTCCCCAAGTTACTAATGCTGAAGGGGGGAAGCTCAAAAGAAAGGTGAACAGTCTCCAGCATCGCGACTACAGCAGTGATCATGACAGTGACAGCAGCAGCAGTGACGACGATTCGTTGACGTCGATTAGTTAGGAATTGATTACGAATCGAATCGATAGTAGAATCGAATCGATCGATTAGTTAGTTAGTTAGTTGGTTAAAATAAAAGAATCGATTATTAGTTAAGAAACTCAACAACAACAACAACATTACTCCAGACAGAAGCTTGGGCTACAAAGGCAATAGAAAAACTCTATTGCAACACCTTAAAAGAGAGATCGAAAACCACAAGAGGTGCGCCGGAGCAAAATTATTCGAACGTGTTGTCGACTGCTCTAAATATGAGTAATTGATTGATCAAATCTGCGCTAATTCGTAACTAATATTGATTATTATCTAATTTGCTAAGAATGATGGAATTGATTGATTCAATCGATCGATTCGACAACTCTACTAAAATACGTCGTTTGCGGTTTCAGTTGGTACCAATCCATAGGAGAAGAAACCTTCAGTCTGGCTCATGTAGGTGTTGAGTATGGTGTTGATTCCAACCTTAGCTGTCTGGAAGTTGTACAACAACACGACAAGCTTCAGAATGATCCTCCTGTCTCCCGTTTCTTCCAGCAACATGTTATCTTTGAGTCGAGGGAACCCACCTTGGATCTGTCGCATCCCCCATTCAGACATCTGTCTAACACTAGTTGCTTGTCTATTCACTGTAATAGCCTTGCAAATGGCACGTTGTTTCATTGCTCTGGCCTCTTCGACAGGTGTACCGTCAGGTATTTCTACAGGAGCTGTTGTAGGGTCGTATTGGCTACTTCTAAGAAGATAGTTGTTTGCAGATAACTTAAACGCCGAATCGACAACAACCTTTGCCTTGTACAGCTCATACATAAGCTCCATCTTTTCATAGAGCCCAAAGTCAGCTTGAGTACTATCGTGCCACGAACCAGGAGCATTGAAGACACAAGCGCGGATCCTCCCATCAGGACAGAAAAGGAAGACACTATTCACATACGTAGCACAAGTCCAACCATTGTAGTATTGGTTCTGTTTGGTCCAGTCACCAGACTGCTGGATATGGAGTTTAAGCCCGTCGCAAGCGGCCCACACCCGGTGTGGACCAAGCGCTGGATACTTTGCAGCAATAGCATCGACGTATTGTTGTGTTTCTTCTTTGTTTGGCAAGCAAACCTTGGCAGCAGGATGATCTTGCAATGCGCAAAGAAGCATTCTGCGTCCGAATTTCAACCATCTGTACATAGGAGAAGCTGTAATTCCAAATGCTATGGCAACTGCTCTTGCTGCTGATCCTCTGGTTCGAAACCAGAATAAGATAAGAGCAAGACATCCAGTTGCATCAAACGCTCGACGTTGGCTATAATCATGCTTAAACTTCCGGATCGATCCAGTCTTTTCATCATACATGTATTGATTGTAGAAAGGCTCAAACAAATCTAGGAGCTCGCTGAATACTACATGGTCCACTCCACAGCAATTGAGAAGGGCTTGATCATTGCCTGATCGGTACAAATACATGAAAGCAGATTGACTGTATCTCTTGATTGCAATCCGAGGAGTTCTACGATCCCTTCTTCTCTTATCTTCGTCACCAAGCAGTGGATTGTTGTAATTGGGGGTTAAGTAGTTGTCCTCATAGTATTCTCCAATTAGTGCTAGTAACTCCAGGGCCATGGTGATGATTGTCGATTGTTGCGTTTCGCGAAAGAGTGTTTCAAAAAAGAGTGTTTCGCGAAAGAGTGTTTCGCGAAAGAGTGCTTGCTGGAGAGCAATGTGAGTGTTTTAGTGAGGATATCTACTACTAGTAATTTTACCAGCAAAGCTAATCGATACAGTACATAGAAAATTCTGAAAATTCAACTGCCGGCCAGTCTTGAATACTTAACAGGCTTGCTTGCCAAAATAGGCCGGTAGGTGGCGCGGGTAGTGATTAAACAACAGACGTAAACAGACAGTTACTGTTTTGTACTTAGAGATTCCAAATTCCAAATCTGTCAGTTAATAAAAATATTCGTCAGTTGGGTGCACCAAAAAATCTATTCATCTATTCACTCGTGAATATTTTTTATTACTTTGGTCTTTTATTAGTTTAGAACTGCCGGGAATCACTCAATATTCATTGTTCAATCACACAAAATATCTGTTTTTGGATTTTTTAATTGCAAATTAGTGTGTATTTTTCCTCCAAATCCTGTACCCAAATGCACTAATTAGTTGGTGACATACAATCCACGACATATAACTCCCTTCTGTTTCTTTCATGATTCATCCTATCCATAAAAGGAACAATATTCATGGTTCAATCACACAAATTATCTGATTTTGGAATTTTTAAATACAAATTAGTGTGTATTTTCCCTCTAAATCCAGTACCCAAATGCACTAATTAGGTGGTTACACACAAACTATCACCTAAAACTCACTTCTGTTTCTTTCATGATTCATCTTATCGATAACAGTAACATTTCATCATCAATGTTGCTAACACTATGGATGGGGTAGAATATGAAACTAACTGATTAATTTTCAAGCTGATAGTGCTTTAGACAGTACGAACTTTGAAATACTTATTGTTCCTGGACATAATAAAATTACCAAAACTGTGAGTCATAATAAGTTTTCTAGTACAACTGTGTGTCATTGCCATCAATTTCATCATCAATATTGCTAACACTTCTTGGGATGTGGTACACTATGAAACCAACAGTATTATTTTCAAGGTGATTCCTCTTTTAGACAGTATGAATTTTGAAATACTACTTATTGTCCCAGGACATAATCCAATTACAAAAACTGTGATTCATAATAAGTTTTCAAAGGCAACTGTGTGCCATTGCCAGCAATTTCATCATCAATATTGCTCATATTATGGACGGGGTTGAATTCATTGTTCACTGAAAATGCATTTTGTTGTCATAAATCATGATACGATCAGATTGGACTTCTGTATTGGTTCTACTAATACTAGTACTAGTAGTAGGTAGAACATTCTGAGAACATTCAACTACTAACCACTATGAACACGCATGTAGGACTACAGTACTACAAGAACATGTAATAGTAGAGCAATATGAAAAGCTTAAAATGATCTACTGTTTGTTGTAGTACTCTACTAGTAAATATTACTTATGATTCTTTCTTACCTACACAACCATTTTTTGGTTAATCTGAATCCAATGTGGAGAAGAAGAAGTACTAGTGACGTAGTACTACTATGATGACTTCTTTCCCGCTTTGCCACTCTTTGTTGTGTTCTATGGTGGTGCGTGGTGAAGGCTATGAACGTCTACTTGATACAGCATTGTTTCATTATTTGAAGACCTCTGACAACTTGGTGAACTGCGGTTTATTTGATCCGACACGGTCGTAAGGGAACCAGGTTGCGTGTTTCACTGTTGTACCATCCGGTAGTTTCTTGTGCACCATGTATCCAGGGTATTGAGGATAATGGTCCTTCCTCTTTGATGCATAACTCTTCACAACACCAGTTCCAGGTGCTGGAATACCCGTGATTGTAACCTCACTACCAATTGCGAATTTAGGATACGAGATCACGGGATCAGGATCTGTGAACAACACCTTAACGTTTCGGGAGCGCTTCTGTGTTACTACGTTGTCTGGTCTTGGACGAGGAACTTGCAGAAGGTGTCCAAGATCTTCAACATGGCCAAGGTTCAGAGAAACCTTCCTCTCCTTGTACTTTGGCTCTCCATTGGATTTGTCTGATGCAGTCTTGTTTCGTTTATTACGTTTCCTAAGGAGCGGCTTCTTCTTTGCCTTAGTGGATGCGTTCTCTTTAACTGCGTTTGGGTTGGTGGGAGGTTCGTTGGCGTTTACTACTTCTACGTCGTCTTCTTCCTCATCATCGTTTGGGTTACCTCCACCAATTGAGGAGTCACCAGAGTTGTCGGTCGATTTATCTTCCCAAGGAAATCAAAAAAATGAATCCACTTCATTGAGACCTTTGTTAGTGAACACTAGCCATCGGACGGAATGCGTGTCATTCTCTTCGATGAATGTCTCAAAGTTTTTCAAGTGCACCTTCATGAAGTCCCACTTTGCAATGTCGGTAGCTCTGTAACTCTGACTCGTGGGTACCTTGATTTTTTCGAATAGTTGGATCAACGAGTCGCCATCGGATTGTAAAGTTTTTTCATCCTCGCCTGAAACAAAACTTACTTCCAAGTTTGCTTCCAACACATATTTTTTGTTCTGGAAAGCCGAACACAGAAGTTCCTTTGTCAAGGGAACGAATAATTGCCCCCCAATGGGTAGATAATTGTAAGTTGTCAGAAATTGCAGAGACCTCTCAAAACACTTACAACCTTTGAGTAGTATTTCCAGTCGTGTGATGAAAATATCACGGAATACAAATCTCGTATGTTCCCAGAACAATCGATCGTCCACTGTGTACGTGCAGTTTTCATCAAAATTAAGGAACCTTGTCACGGATACGCTGTAGTCCTCTTTTGCGATGGGGTAAGTATGTCAACACTCCTTACCTCTCACAAGCTCAGGTGGAGTTTGTTCTTCAAATTGAACGGATCGAAGACCGTCGTTTGTGAAAATGAATAACCTATCTTTGCGGTGAGGTTCACCTGGATTAGAGTTGGACGACAATGACTTTCGCTCTGCTTTCAAATATTTGTCCAAGTTCTTGTGTGCGTTGTCAACATTAAAAGAAGGTTTTTCTTCCTTGCCCAGTACAGCCTTCATTATTGCCTTTGTAACCATAATCCTAGTAACTGGAACATGTGTACCGTTAGGACCACGAGACAAACAAGATGTTAGAACATAGTCGAGCAAGTCGTCGAAAACAAGATTCACCTGGTCAAGATGGTCCGGCGTGGAAACAACATTGTCAACACAGAACAAACTCAGGAGGTAATGTTGCAACAATGTCTTCACGTGAACTTCGTCGTCAGGATCGAAATCGCCGACAAATATGTCCCGTTCCTCCGATTTCTTTGCAGTAGAAAGAGTCACCAATTTTTTTGCAAAGTCAACGCCTACTCTGTAACACTTGTTAAGAGTTTTCTGGTGCTCCATAATCTTGCAAAAGTGAAGAGAAGATAACAGTTTGAATCGAATAATCCCCACCAAATTGTCAACTCCTGGTATTTTGTACCGTCCAACCAAAAACAAAGACTCGTAGAGATTGGGCAATAGTTCCTTGTACAAATTGTCATGTAGTAATGACTCGTCGGCGAAGTGGTGAAGGCTGAGTTCTTGAAAAATTCGTGCCTTCTGTTGCTGGAAGCATACCCACAAATACATGAGGACCTTTTGAAACGCAAGGGGTATCTTGGACACATCAGATGGCCATTCCAACTTGAGATATTTTGGGGAATCAGTTAAGGGCACTAACTCAACTGCCGCGACACCTTCTCTTGTTGGTGCACCCACAACTTCCTGACCCCTAATTTGATTCATTTTATAGTCCAACTGTTCAAAGGAGTGACTTGCTGAAAGAAAATACCTCAATGCGTGGTGAAAGGAAATACCTTCAAAGAATGAGACCATCTGCCGGACGTATAGCTTCCCTTTCTTTACATCGTCTTTAAATTGTTGATAGAAAAATGGTCCTTCCATTTCCGGTGAAGGTGCAGGGGGGAATTGGACACAACGTACGTACCACCGAAGTAAGCTCAAATACACTTTCATGTACTTCAGTATGGTGTCCTTGTTAACAACATTCTTCGACCAAACAGAATGCGACGTGCCTTCCGCTACTTTGTCTTGTCCTTCAACCCGGGTGAACTCTGTTCCACCTGCCGTGCTATTATTATTGATTTTGATAACGGAGTTGAGCGCTGACTGGAAGGCGTTCCATTTATCTTTCATTTTGCACTCCTTAAAATGAGTTGTCAGCTCCTTTGGATCCAAGATACAGACCTTCTTTGTCAACTGTGAACCGGAGTCTCGTAGGAAAAGATTTACCATTACGTCAACAACCCTTGGTATAGGACCCGATGATGGTTTGTCAGCTGTTTCTTGCTCGCTGAAGTCAGGACGGGTTCTGGAAGAAAAAAGTTTAGTAACAATGAAAACCTTGTTCATGAGCTGGCTGAAGACAGATTCGATGTCCCTACTGACGGCAGTGATGAGTTCGTCTGTCAAAAAATTCTCTGAGAATCCGTTAGGACCCTGTTGCTTCAGACAAGCTTTGACACATCTTTTCATTGCATCTGTGTGAACCTTGTATTGGGAGTCATCATCAAATAATTCCAATGACAAACTTCCACCAGCTTCATTTTCCAAAGACGATGAAGGTAGTGCAGCACCTGTGACTCCTTGATGTGGTGTTGCGGGAACGACTGCTGGTGTTTGTCCCTCATCACTTTTTTTTTTTTAGATTTACTTTTCGATTTTTTGGCTTTCCTCTTCCTTGGTTTATTGGCTGCATGCCCTTGACTGACCAGATGAGGTTTTGAATTGTTTGCAAACAACGTTGTTGGTTTATTAGCTGAAGGTCTGTCTTGGTCTGCGGCTGCCCCTTCATCTTGTGGTGGAGTAGATGATGGAGTATTGTTGTCTTCTGACGCGGGAGTTGCGTCTGCTACGTTGGTTGGGGTTGCGGCAGCAGCTGTGACTTCATCTGGTGGTGAATTAGACAGACGTTTTGAGTTACTTCTCAAAAATCTTCTCATTGTTTGATTGATAATTTTAAGAACAACAAAATAAAATTGTGTGAAAGCAATCTAAGTTGCTACAATTGTATAACTCGTCGCATATCAAGCGATTCTCAAATGATGAAACGAAAAACAGATTCAACTCAACTTCAAACCACAGGAGCGCCTCTAACGACAAACAAACATCATGCAACAATGTACAAATATTTCCACTTTAACCGTAAACAAATAGTACAACTTTCAATGCCGTTCCAAACGAAAACTTAAAACGTTACCAAAACAAACCACAACAATACAAAACACCGATCATCAATTTTGAGATACGGTGCTCTATGTTGAGATTTTCGAACCAATTGTTTAAAACCCAGTAACATTCATTTCGAGATATAAAATTCAAACATGCTTTGAACACAAACCATGCAATGCTGTTCTGGTTAGAGAATTCTGAAACGCCGTTCCATGATTGTTGACATTAATTGTAGAAAAAAACGTTTCACTCCCACAACTTAAGTCATTACAATCATACCGGCATTACTACTTCATTTTGAGATTGAAAATTCAAACATGATTCGAACACAAAGTCTCAAACGTTGTTACGGTTACAGAATTCTGAAACGCCATTCCATGACTGTTGACATGAATTGTACAAGAAAACGTTTCACCACCCAACCTTACGTACTTAGTCATTTTGAGATTTCAAATTGAAACATGATTCCAACACAAAGCCTGCAACGCCGTTCCGGTTAGAGAATTCTGAAACGCCGTTCCATCATTGTTGACATGAATTGTACAAAAAAACGTTTCAATTGTACAAGAAAACATTTCACCACCCAACCTTACGTACTACTTCATTTTGAGATTTCAAATTGGAACATGCTGCAAACACAAAGCCTGCAACGCCGTTCCGGTTAGAGAATTCTGAAACGCCGTTCCATCATTGTTGACATGAATTGTACAAAAAATGTTTCACAACCCAAACAGAAGTCATTAGTATCATACCTACATTAGTAGTAATACTATCATAATACACCTGGACATACCAAAACGGTGTAGAAACCTACTGCTGTAGATATCTACGCAAATGCATTACCAGAAATTATCTAGTACAAAAATTGTGTAGAAAGCTACTGTCGTAGAATGCTAGGCAAATTTGTTACCAGAAATTATCTAATACAAAAACTGTGTATAAAGCTACTGTCGTAGAATGCTACGCAAATTCGTTACCAGAAGTTATCTAGTATGAAAATGGTGTAGAAAGCTACTGTCGTAGAATGCTACGCAAATTTGTTACCAGAAATTATCTGGTACGAAAATGATGTAGAAAGCTACTGTTGTAGAAAGATACGCAAGTTCAATACCAGTAATTATCTAGTACAAAAAGCGTGTAGAAATCTACTGCTGTAGCATTCTACGCAAATTCCAGAAATTATCTAGTACAAAAATGGTGTACAAAGTTACTGTCGTAGGATGCTACACAAATGCGTTACCAGAAATTATCTGGACATACCAAAACGGTGTAGAAACCTACTGCTGTAGATATCTACGCAAATGCGTTACCAGAAATTATCTAGTACAAAAATTGTGTAGAAAGCTACTGTCGTAGAATGCTAGGCAAATTTGTTACCAGAAATTATCTAATACGAAAATTGTGTATAAAGCTACTGTCGTAGAATGCTACGCAAATTCGTTACCAGAAATTATCTACTACAAAAATGGTGTAGAAAGCTACTATCGTAGAAAGCTACGCAAGTTCAATACCAGTAATTATCTAGTACGAAAAGCGTGTAGAAATCTACTGCTGTAGCATTCTACGCAAATTCATTACCAGTAAGATCACCGTCACACATGTGGTAGGAACGTACTACCATACCAGCACCGGTACATGAAAAATCTCCCTATCACCGGTACATGAAAGATCTCACTGTATCACAGGTTGAGAGCATTAACTAAAAAATAAGGGCTATATTGTTATCATCACGCGTGCTTATTCTTTGTTGTTCTATATTCAAAACGTGCGCGACTCGCAATTTATTTACTTAACCTTCTTATTTTAATTGAGAAAATCAAATTATTCTTCATTGTTCTAGATTTACTGCATTAGATCTCACAGGTTAAGTATCAATTTTTTTTTTCAAACACACACACACACACACACACACAGCGAAAAATATTTTCTTTTCGAAGTGATTTTACAGTGTGATTTTACAGTGTAGTGATTTTACAGTGTGATTTTACAGTGTGATTTTCTTTTCTTTTCGAGTCAAAAAATACTCTTTCCCTTCATAATCTTACCGAACTTATCTTGAGCAGAGTTGCTTTACCGTACTTGTACAATAAAGCACTCTGTCCGAGAACACGGGATACCACTGATCTGGTCAGCAATGATCACTAGTAGGCAGGGAATTCAGGCTCGAGATATTTTAATCCGAAATAGCTGCCTTGGCTGGAAAAAGAATTGGACAGCATTGGGCGGTAGAGGAATTGCTGGATAGATATTGTTGTTTGGGTGCACACAAACATACACGTCTTGAAATCAATAAATCTGCATCCATTGCGTATATATATCAACAGGATCAAGATCCAGTTTTTCGTGAGAAAGGAGTAAGATTGAACAAAGTATCGGCAACAACAATTCGACCAACGAATTTTCCCTGTAGGTGGAGACAACGGATCGGAACAAAATATCAGAACAACGGACCAAGGTACGGGGAACAACGATTGTCGGAACAAGCAACGGTACAAATGAGAGAGATAGACAATGATTATACTGCCTCCGGCATTGCTGATAATGTATTTCCTCCCTTCTTTTTTTTTCTTTTTTCATAGGACTGGATTGGAAACAACGGATCGGAAGGCAACACCGAGTCGAAGGCAGCAAAAAGAACAACGTGAGATAGATGGACAATGATGTCTACATCCTACATTGCTGATGATGTATTCCTCACTTGTGTTTTCCTTCTTATTTTTATAGGTACGGATCCGAAAAACAATCAATTGGAGCAAACGTACGACAAGGCCGGCGCAGGATTGGAACAACGGATTGAGGTGCGGCGAATCTTTACTAAACAACGGATTGGAACAACGGACCAGAAACGCTGGAGGTGCGGCGTCTTGTTCCCTGTATGTGCGGCAAATTGAAACAATAGAGGTACGGCAAAATCTTCCCTTGAAATTGTAAGCATCAAATCGATTGGACAAATAGAAGGCAACAACAAAAGGAGGCCAACGGTGTAGGTTAGTGGCACGTAGATTATACTATTCTGTTGTTATTATTTACTCAATGTAGTACATCAATAGATACTCACCCATTTTGTTCAATTATCATATCATATACTGGAATACTATCGTAGACTACGGCAACGACAGAGAGCAACAACAGCAACCGGGAACCTTGCAACAGCGGCAGTGATCGCAACAGCAGCAAGTGGCAGCAGCAATAGCAACAGCAGCAAGTGGGAACGATCGAAGCGGCCGCAACCGGGAACGATCAAACCAACAGCAACAGCAGCAAGCAGCAGCGATAGCAACAGCGGCAAGCGGCAGCAAGAGCATCAGCAGCAAGCAGCAGCAACAATAGCAACAGCAGCAAGCGGGAATGATCAAAGCGCCCGCAAAAGTCAGAATTGCAGTTCCAGACAACTAAATCTGAAACGCCATTCCAGAAACTTGACCCTGACACGCCAATACAGACATTCTGCGGATTTTCAAGCGGCCGGAACCGGGAACAATCTAACAAACAGCAACAGAAACAGCGGCAGCGATAGCGATAGCAACAGCGGCAAGCGGCAGCGATAGCAGCAGCGGCAAGTGACAGCGATAGCAACAGCGGCAAGCAGGAACAATCAAAGAGACCGCAAAAGTCAGAATTGCCGTTCCAGAGAACTAAATCTGAGACGCCGTTCCAGAATCTTGACCCTGAAACGCCAATACAGCAGACGTTCAAGTCAGAATTGCCATTCCAGACAACTAAATCTGAAACGCCGTTCCAGAATCTTGACCCTAAAATGCCAATACAGCAGACATTCAAGTCACAATTGCCGTTCCAGACAACTCAATCTGAAACGCCGTTCCAGAAACTTGACCCAGAAACGCCAATACAGCAGACGTTCAAGTCAGAATTGCCGTTCCAGACAACTAAATCTGAAACGCCGTTCCAAAAACTTGACCCTGAAACGTCAATACAGGTGAACAATCTAACCAACAGCAACAGCGGCAGCGATAGCAATAGCGGCAAGCGGGAACGATCAAAGCGGCCGCAAAAGTCAGAATCGCCGTTCCAGACAACTAAATCTGAAACGCCGTTCCAGAAAGTTGACCCTGAAACGCCAATAGAGAGATTCTGAGGATTTTCAAGCAGACGGAACCGGGAACAATCTAACCAACAGCGGCAGCGGCAGCGATAGCAACAGGCGGGAACGATCGAAGCGGCCGCAAAAGTCAGAATTGCCGTTCCTGACAACTGAATCTGAAACGCCGTTCCAGAAACTTGACCCTGAAACGCACTCCATTGGCAAATCAATTTGTCGTCTTCCTCAAACAGCTAATCTGCACAGAGTCCGGCAATTGTCAGACAAAAATGGCACCCGGTGCAATGGAATTGAAAAAAACAACAAAGCAATTGCCAACAAAAGCAATGAAGCAAAAATCAAAGAGGAAACATGGGAAGACATGTAGAAAGAGAATGACTTCAAAATTGCTCCAAAACGCAGCACCGTCATCATCAACAATCCACCAGACTTACAAACACTTGTCGGAGATAAA
Organism: Pseudo-nitzschia multiseries; assembly: GCA_037355745.1. Taxonomy (NCBI): domain Eukaryota; phylum Bacillariophyta; class Bacillariophyceae; order Bacillariales; family Bacillariaceae; genus Pseudo-nitzschia; species Pseudo-nitzschia multiseries. Next base: position 20,161,810 of record CM074784.1, on the reverse strand, counting down.
ACCAAAGAAGGCACGTCAAAGTATGAAGGAAATTGTACAGCATGTTGAGCAAATAGCATTGAAAACAGTTCACAAGAATGTGTTTCAAGGTAAATTCATGGAAACAGGATGGGGTTTTAAAACAGTTGGAGAAAAGGAATATACATCGGAAGAGGCTGTGTCTATTGATAGTTTCAAGACATTGGATAGTACCAACAAAAAGTTTGTTTTAGCGTTCGCCGAATCAGAACCATCATTGAAAATCTTTGCAAAAGCTTCCAGACAGTTAGCAAAACAACGGTTGGGTACAAAAAAAAATACAGAAAATACAAGAAGGCTCGCTGGAGAAATTGTTGAAGCTAAACCCAAAATAGGACAAGGATCCAAATGTGACAGTGTCAACAATGGATATGGTATTATTGGGATGAGACCAAATCAATTGTGGTTGTCGGAGATAAAACCCAAAAAGGCTCGTAAAAATAGAAAGGCAAATCTCAACCATGTGAACCAAATAGCATTGAAAACAGTACTCAAAAATGGCTTTAAAGGTAAATTCATGGAAACAAGTTGGGGTTCAAAAACAGTTGGAGAAAAGGAATATCCATCGGCAGAGGCTGTGTCTATAGAAAGTTTCAAATCATTGGATAGTACCGGCGATAAGTTTGTTTTAGCATTCGCCGAATCAGAACCATCATTGAAAATCTTTGCAAAAGCTTCCAGGCAGTTCGCAAAACAACGGTTGGGTACAAAAAAAATATAGAAAATACAAGAACATTCGCTGGGGAAATTGTTGAAGCTAAACCCAAAATAGGCCAATGAACCAAATGTGACAGTGTAAACAGTGGATATGGTATTATTGGGATGAGACCAAATCGATTGAAATCGGGAAATGGTGTGTACGTTTTCAAAAACAATGTGGAACCGACAACACAAGACCACCTTGAACAGAAAGCCCTACACATTGTGAAGAAAATGCAGCTTGTTTGTTTAAGTCAAATGTCCAAACTTGTCAACCTTGAAATGACTGTGATGAATGAGGTTGTTAGTCGTACAACACTGAATGCAATTGACCATCACGCTACAGCCTTTTCTATTGGAAAAGATTATCACCCAAAATGCCATATCGATGCCGATATGTTCTATATGAGGCTGACGGTTATTGCTCTGAAACATGTAAGTGATGACGAGGTGATTTATTACTTTGTGTTCCCAACGTATAAAGTGAAAGTTCCATTGAGGTCAGGCGATACTCTATTGTTCAATCCATTAGTATTACATAGCTGTTCGAATCCAAAATACGAAGGCTTGTTATATTATGAGCGCCTATGTATCGACAAAAACTGTGCTAAGAGATAATCCTCTATAATAATATTAAACAATAATTTATTGTTAGACGTTCCATTCACTTTGTTTGTTTTCCTGCAACATTGTGCAATCATTACGGAGTAGCTATCAATCAAAACGTATGAGAAATATGTTACGATCGATACGGAGGAGCATTCAATTCAGTAATACTAACTTATTATTGATATTGTACTAGGTAAACTATTAAGTATTGGATGTGTCAGAGAGGACCTCACTATCATCATCATCGTTCGGTGTCATTGAAGAATCATCACCTGAATTAGTAGCATCATCATTACTGTCGCTATCCTGTTCAACAATAGTGCATTGGGAGTAGAGTGCCTCTTCATTAGGCAAAGATGACGTTGTCTTGTGGAATTCATCCAGTCAAGCCCTTCAATTCGACACAACTAGATATGAGTTGGATTGCAAGGTACCAATTGCATCGAGTTCTGGGACAACTGCTACATTGGAAAGTATGCTGTCAACATGAATTAAGAACAGGGAATCGGCGTCTACTTCACCTCTCGTCACAAACGATGAAGCTGTTGGTGTTGGAGTGGATTTAAACTTGGTCACTACTGCATAAATGCCTTCGTTGGCAATTTGGTACTCAGAAACAAATGAGTAAGGCTGCTTCAGATTGTAGAGTTCAAGGAAACACATAATATGACAGGGTAATTCACATGCGTCGACATCGAACAAGGCCCAATCATACCAGACAGAGTTCAGTTGGCCACCATCAAAACGATATGAAGGGTGGCTCCGAAACAAGTAATTTTGCTGTGTGCATTCGTCAAACCTGTTATGTTCAGTAAATCCTTTCACAAAGGTAGAGTCCTGTAAAAGTGGAAGCACATTCTGACATACAAAAGACAACACGATGGGAGAAATATAGGGTTTTGTTTTGTTCGATGACCTAACCCATCTCATAGTACTTGCCCCATCGTCGTTAATGAAAACATGAAATTTTGAACCAGAAACTTCGGGAGGGACTCGATTACCAGAAACATCTTCTGTTGTCACTAAATTGAACTTGGAAGTAGCTACTCGTAGCAGCATTTTTTCTTCCTGTCGCTTTGCCGTTTGCATTATCAATGTGGAAGCATTCTGTTGAGTGTTCTTTGAGGGTGCTTTGATTTCAGTTTTGTGGTGTGATTCCGAATAAGAAGAACCCCATCCGCATGGAAGTCCCCAAAGCTTTATGTACTCAACAAGGTGAACGTATAGATGGTTTTTGATCAGTTTTGTACCCATTCCCTCTCTGAGGCAGGTGGAATTAATACAATTGATAAAATGGATTATCATCTTGGGGAGATTTTCCAATCCAGAAATGGTTATATTCCCATGCTTCAAGAATTCTTCCATGGAGAGGATCAGTTGAATGACCTCTACTTGTTTCTGAATAAATGTCGCGTCCTGGATGATGTTTATTGCCACATCAGAACAAAGGGTGATCAGAATGGAAATGAGCATTCCCGAATAATCATTACCCTCCTTTTTGGTAATGGAGAGAAGCTGACTGGAAAACTTGGTTCTAGGGAAATCTCTGTCCAATTGCCTTGACAAAAGACCACCGTATAACTGCGCAAGTGAACCAATAGTAGCTGATGTGCCATTCGTGCTTAAATCAGGGGCATACCAACACTTAGGACTACCTTTTAACAAAGAATCGAGTGATTCTACTGCCCGACGTGCTACACCCAGTTGATGCATATGCAAACACTCACCGGGAGTAGCAAAGTGAATGTTGTTGACATTACTACCAAAATTGAGACTGTGAAAAGCATTTTTTATGGGATGGTGGGAAATGCTTTTGAAGTACTCCTTGTATTCCCTTGCAGAAATGTTTGGGGGGGGGGGGGGGTCAAAATCTTCTGGAACCCAGAGCCAAGTCACTACCTCCACTTGGGCTTTTGGTTTATGGATGACACGTGTAGGACATGTACAGTGTCAGCACAATTTCTTCACCTTTTCCGTGTAGGATCCATACTTTCCACATAGTTTGTTGCGAAGTTCTGTATCACCAACAACATATGCAATCGCAAATTTCATTTTCATTTTGAACACTTTTCCTGCATACAGAAGATAATCCCACTCCAACCCGCCCTGCATTTCACATACTTGCTTGAAAGATTGCAAAGAAGATGCCAGCGCGGTGTTTAGATTTTAAATATTATCTTTTGCTGTGTTTTTTTTGTGTGTGTCTTATGCTCTCAATTTCAGTGTCGGGATGAAAATCAATTGTGGTCCAAGCGTCAGGTCGTTTTCTTGCTTCAACATTGAAAATACCAAGGGTCATGTTGAGAGGAGTGAGTGACAGACGGCCATGTGCATCCAAGCTCATTCCATCCATGTAGAAAATGATCGGAACAAGGATTTCATCATTTTCATTGCAGATCTGCTTCCACGATTCTGTCCACCATGACCAGTGGTGTAGTTTTGTTATGTATATTTTGTTGGTGATTGGTGGGTTGTTTTCGGGTGAAAGAGGACGAGTCTCGACATTCAGAAAAGACAAATTGGTTTCTTGCATCAATTCCTTATTGGTCAGAAGGGAATGAAGTGCGTCTGGGAAGGATCGAACAAATATTTGGGTGGGTAAGTTGCAAGGTAATCAGTTAATTATGTGTGGCTTGAACTTGGTCTCAGAAATACCCAAATTAGACTTGATTTCACTAAATATGGCTTCTCGATGACGGGGGAAGGTAGAGCTAAAGTCAACACCATGAATAGTTTGACATTTGTTTGCCCATTGAAAAATAGATTTGAATGTGTTTAGAGGTAACTTGTGTTTCATCATTAGATTCATGAGCTTTATTTCAGCAATGAGCCTATTGGTAGGTGAAAAAGAAACATGGGATCAGATCAATTGCTCTCTTTCATTGATGTTTGGTTGGTATGCGGTGGGTTCCGCAGCATCCATACCATTATTGTTCTGAATAGGAAGGCAAATTTCTTCATGAATAACCATGTCATTGTTGTTGCTGTTGTCTTCTGAAGGAAACAACTGTGATTCCGTTACATTTCGATCAATTGGTGGAACAAATAAGTTGTGTACTACCTGACTGTTTAGAACAGAGTTGAACGTTTCGTTAGAGGATGCCTTGTTAGTGTGAGCGGCAGCAACAGCGGCGGAGGGAACAATTGGACCATTCTCCGTCAATATCAGGCCACATTGTGAAGGGGAATGACAAACTGTAGTAGTGGATTCTTCTTTGGCAGATGATGAAAATTCCATTAGGTTATGGTTTAAATAGAAATCACGGCAAACAGCTATTGAATCAAGGTGACGTGACAGGCCTCGTGATACAGATCGGTATGATTGGTGTGAAGTGGAATCTTGTCTGCTTCCAACGAATGTCTTCGACTTGCCCTTATAGGACAAGCAGCTACAACAGATAAATGATTTGGGTGTTTTGGTAGAACAACCACTCTTGAAGTGACAGCGACTTTTACTAGGTTGTGACATATTCTTCTATTGGAAGAAGGGAGGGGAAGAAATGGTTGCGATGGTGGTGTTCAATGAACATGATGAAAATGAGCATGATGCTATTGGAGTAAGCATGAAAAGGCATGATGGTATGAAAGAAGACACGACGTGACATAGAAACAACGCGGAAACATAGTACAAAGTAGCAAACAAACACTTCTGAAAATAATTTTATTTCATATCTTGGGTTAAGGTTAGGAAGTTGTTTGGCACCGAGATTTCAAATTTAAACATGATTTGAACACAAAAGCCTGAAACGCCGTTCCGGTTAGAGAATTCTGAAACGCCGTTCCATGATTGTTGACATGAATTGTACAAAAAAACGTTTCACCACCCCAAAAGAAGCTGTTACTATTAGCATACCTACATTACTACTACTACTACTACTACTACTATCATAATACACCCGGACACATATGTACGAAAAGAGCATTTTTTGGAACGCTGTTCCAAAAAAAGGAAAAAAGGGATAATGGTGGTGAAAAAATGTAGGAAGGTAGTGCTGTAGATTTCTACAAAAATTTGTTAAAACGAGCATGATGCTATTGGAGCGAGCATTAAAAGGCACGATGGTATGAAAGAAGACACGACGTGACATACCGGTACAGTAGAAAACAACGCGGGAACATAGCAAACAAACACTTTTGAAATTAATTTTATTTCATATCTTGGGTTAAGGTTAGAAAGTTTGGTAGCAAGAAATAGATTTTTTAAATCAATTTAGTCAAAATTGAGAGATCAATGGACATTTTGAGTCATCAGGGAGAATTTTGGTCGCAACCTGAGGGGGTCAAAAATCTTCACCACAAAAATTGTGAATTTAAAAAAATGCCCTTGCGCATAACAAAGGCAGGGTCAATTTTCTGAAAATAGGGCTTGCAAGGGGTCGCGTTGGGTCGCGTGACAGTTATCGGACGAGAAGATACTGTATTTAATTCATCTGCAAAGGTGGAAGACAAGGAAGCAAATGCTTGCAAGAACAGCTATCAGAATGCCCTCAAGAGAATCATCGACGATCCAGCGTTCAAACCTGTTAAACTCAACCCTGAAAAAGGGAAAAAGGAAGCAGCCTAAAGAAAACTCCTCCCCCACCCGGATACTACTACTACTCCAAGCTGAATTTCAGTTGGCAGGAGTCAACCCCTATCTGAAGAAAAATCCTCGGTGCACACGCCTCGGATTTTTTTAGAGAGGGGTCAACACGTGCCAACCAAAACGGAGGAGGGGGAAATACATAGTAGGATGGGGGAGCTATCATGCGTGAATTCACATATTTGCAAAATTAGTATCAGAGTTTTTTTACAGGAAAAGCTACTACTACTACGAGAGTTGCTCTGTAGAGTCCTGTAGAGATACGTATGGTACAAGAGACGTGCCCGTCGCGGGAATTCCGCAATACCACGAATCCGATAACAATTGAGACTGACGCTTTTTGCAACGGAATTGTAACCAATTCTTAACATCAACAAGTTTACATCCAGTCTGTCGAAAAATTGTTACTAAATAATCATAGTAACGCAGAAATGTTCAACATTCGGGGTTCTGACCCCCCAAAAAACGAAAATGTCGAATTTGTGTTATAGTGACCTTTGGAAAGATCTTTATTTAAGCTTTTGAGTGGTATCTTCAACGTCTTATAGTTCGGCTTAGTTATGGAGTTATGATTTGTTACATTGTTCTTACGTGTGCTGTCTTCAGTCTATAGCAACCCCCTCTGAGCGGCGGGCACTACTAGGTAGTTTCAACAAAGAGTGTTTTGAAGTTGTCAACCATGCGAGCCTGCACAGATATTGAGTTTATTCAAATGGAAGCTCCTGTTTTTAATCCTCTCTAAGAAATGCGGACATATATCATTTTAAAAGCTAAGCCCAAGATGCAATGTTCTGCTTTTAATATGTCTTAATTCTGTATCTAGTATGTCCTAGGCCTAATGGATGTTTAGGTTGTTTACACATCGTAAAACAAAATAGTTAGTATTTTTATTATTGTAGACATAAATTTCAATTTTACACAGTCTAATGACATTTGCAAAAATTTAAGCACTCATTTTTACAGTCATTTTGGTTCCATAGTCAGGAAGGACTTCTGGAACATTGTATTTGCACGGTATTTTTCATTGTCTTTTGTATGGTGTTTTCTGGATTTCGCGTCTTGACTTTCTTTTGCAAATAACTCACAATCCAAAATCTTGAACTTTTTGGTGCGCAAAAGGGTGTTGAACGTTTCTGCGTTACCCTAAATAAATTATAGAAATACCTTACATGTTCATAAATAATAGTTTACATAACGATTTTGGAGTCAGTGGAGAACTCTTAAGAAATGCTCCAATTTTTTGGTTATTGTTCCTAAATGAGTGATTCCCACCAATGATAAAGTAATAAAAGACCAAAGTAATTAAAAAAAATCAAGAGTGAATAGATTGAATAGATTTTTGGCACATCCAACGGATCAATATTTTTTACTAAATATTCACTCCAAGTGAATGTGAAATTTGGAATCTCTAAATATAAGAAACAGTAACTGTCTGTTTAATCACTACGCGCGCCACCAACCCGCCTATTTTGGCCGGCAGGCCGGCAGTTGAAAATTTCAGAATTTTTCATGTACCGTACAATTTGCTGCTGATATTGCTTTGCTTTCTGATTCCTCACTATCCTTGCTAAAAGACTTAAGTTCCTCTCCAGCAAGCACTCTTTTGTGAAGAACTCTTTCTTTTTTAAACTGGCAACGATTGGCAATCGACAATCAACATGGCCCTGGAGTTAGCACTGCTTGGAAACTACTACGACAATACTTAACTCCCGATTACAACAACCCACTGCTTGGTGAGTAAGATAAGAAAAAAAGGGATCGTAGAACTCCTAGGATTGCAATTAAGAGATACAGTCAATCTGCTTTCATGTATCTCTATCGATCAAGCAATGATCAAGCCCTTTTGAATTGCTGTGGAGTCGACCGTGTAGTATTCAGGGAGCTTCTAGATATAATCAATTCTCTCTTCGATTTGTACACTATTGATAAGAACACTGGATCGATTCGGAAGTTTAAGGAACATAATAAACACGATTTTATTTGTTGTCGAGAATTTGATGCAATCAGATGTCTAGCTCTTATCTTATTCTGGTTCCAAACCAGAGGATCAGCAGCAAGAGCAGTTGCTATAGCGTTTGGATTACTAACAGCTTCTCCTATGTACAGATGGCTGAAATTGAGACGCAAGCCCCTTCTTTCTGCATTACAAGACCATCCTGCTGCAAAAGTTTGCTTGCCAAATGAAGAATAGACTCAACAATACATCAATGCTATTGCTACAAAGTATCCAGCGCTTGGTCCACACAGACTGTGGGGTGCTTGCAACGGGCTTAAACTGTATATCCAGCAGTCTGGTGGCTGGACGAAACAGAACCAATACTACAATGCTTGTTGGACTTGTGCTACATACGTCAATAGAGTCTTTTTTTCTGCTGGGATGGGAGGATCCGGGCTTGTGTCTTGAACGCTCCTGGGTCTTGGCATCATAGTACTCAGGCTGACTACGGCTTGTATGAAAAGATGGAGTGCATGTATGAGTTGTATAAGGCAAAGGTGGTTGTTGATTTGGCATTTAAGTTATCTACAAACAACTACCTCATTAGAAGTAGTCAATACAACCCTCTAACAGCTCCTGTAGAAATACCGGAGGTTACACCTAACAAAGAGGTCGCGGCAATGAAAAAACGCGCCATTTGCAAGGCTATTACAGTGAACAGACAAGAAACTAGCGTTAGACAGATGTCTGAATGGGGGATGAGATAGATCCAAGGTGGGTTCCCTCGACTCAAAGATAACATGTTGCTGGAAGAAATGGGAGACAGGAGGATCATTCTGAAGCTTGTTGTGTTGTTGTACAATTTCCAGACAGCTAAAGTTGGAATCAACACCATACTCAACACCTACATGAGTCAGACTGAAGGTTTCTTCTCCTACAATGCGGTACCAATTGAAACTGCAAACGATGTATTTTAGAGTTGAATTGATTGATTACAATTGATCATTTACAATCAATTAGTCAATCGATTACATCAGCAAATTAGATAATGGATAGTAGTTACAAATTAGCATTATTTAGAGCAGTTGGCAATACGACCAAATAATTTTGCTCTAGCGCACCTTTAGTGGGTTTGAATCCCTCTTTTAAGGGGTTGCAATAGAGTTTTTCTATGGTTGTTTTAGCCTAAGTTTCTGTCTGGAGCAACGGTGGTAGTAGTGTTGTTGAGTTTGACTAATTTGTAATCAATTCGTTTATTTTAACTAACTAACTAACTAACTAACAACTAACTAACTAACTAATCAATCTAATGATTCAATTAGTCTAACAATTCGATTTGTCTTCACTAATCAATTCATTGATTCCTAACAAATTTTCGTCACTGCTGCTGGCAATGTCATCACTGTCACCACTGCTGCTGTAGTTGTGATGCTGCTGGAGACTGTTTACTATGTTTGGATTGCCAGTTGGCGCCTTCTTCTGGTACAATGGATTGAATTTGTTGCAAATAGAAAAATCATCCCTTAGAGGATATTTTTTAGCGTGTAGGTCTCTGATATCATCCCAGTCATCAACTCCACATGGTAAGACAGCTCTAATGACAGCAAACATGCTCTCCAACTTGGCCTTGATGTAGTTGCCAACGCCGCCTTTCCTGCCTCCAGCCAAGGGCATGTTGTTGATTGTCATGATCGATGGTATTGAAGGTGTTCTTGTTCCTTTTTCTTTGTTGTGTGAGCAGCTGAATAAGATCGATTCATCATACAACACATCGTCCGCCTCTAGTGAGGTATTGTCTACTGACGAATTGTCTCCTACTAATAATCTAGCAAGCGCGACAAGAGCAGCAACAGTAGTGTAGGAGGACATTGGTGCCCTGTCTAATGAGCTGGAGAGACAAGGCATAATGTTGTTGTGGTTCTTCTTTACCGACTGTTTGAATTTTTTCAGCTGGCCAAATTTAGCGATGATCACCAAAAAAAGCATGCCGGCAAAAGAGGTCGAAGAGGTGCAGGAGGTGCACATGATTTATTTGTGTGTTGGGTATGATTTTAAGATTACGTTGGAGTTTATTGGATTTTTATTCAGTTAATAAAGTTTCGAAAGTCGAGACAGTGCCGGCTGCCAAATTATATTCAATAGTTCTTTATAAATCTATGCACTATGTGAATAGATTTATTACTTTGGTCGCAAACTTTTATTACTTTATCATCAGTGGGAATCACTCAATACTCCAATTTTTGTTTATTCTTACCGGTACAAAAATCTTTTTTAATGTTATTTGGATGTACCGTAAATTGGTTTTATTTGGATTGCATAGTACTTTGTACCAAGAGTTGGATGTAAACTCGATGCAAATTGGTTTCATTTTGGTTGCAAAAAGCGTCAGTCTCAATTGTTGTCGGATCCGTAGTAACGCATCCTTGCCTTTCTTCATTAAGTGAATTGTGGGGAACCGACATCATGGTCATTATTTTTACCAGAATCGAGGAGTTGTCAGACTCTCTGACAGACCTGCGCGCGCGCGGTTTTAGAAAGTAGTATAATAACGCAGTTATTTTATACTAAAAATAAATAATAACCCTAGTTATTATTTTTTCAGTCAGCGTAGGTTTTGTACCATACATCCGGGTTTTGTTGGTCCCATTCTGTATATCCGGGTTTCTTTCTTACATAGTTGTCAGTGTAGGTTTTGTACTACTGTACATGCTACGTAGTTTTTGTACCACAGTAGGATTTGTACTACAATCACTCGTAGGGCTGTATATTCCGGGTTTGTTTGTCGTAGTTTCTACGTAGGTTGAGTACCACAGTAGGTTTTCTGCTACCATCACTCGTAGGACCGTATATCCGGGTTTCTTTCTTGTAGTCTCTACGCAGCTTTTGTACTACCTTAGATGTTACGTAGGCTGTGTACCACAGTAGGTTTTGTACTACCATCACTCGTAGGGCCGTATATCCGGGTTTCTTCATACCAATATGGTTGAATTTCATTGGTTCGATCCAATCGTGCGCGCGCATGCGCATACATTATAAAAGGTTGAATCTGATTGGATGGTTTTACTGTAAAGTGGTTATCTTAGAGTGTCAGAGATTTCGACCGTTACAGTTAAATCATGCGCATTTTGCTAAGAGGGGTGTCGGACACTGCTCTGACATACTAATAATAATCTCTCATTATTTTTACCAGAATCGACTCCAAGTCAGACTCCCTGACTGACTTGCGCACGCGCAATTTTTGACTTGAGTATATAATAACTGACTTATTAATACTGTACCGGTAAAATAACACGAGTTATTTTACAGAAGTCAGCGTAGGTTTAGTACTGGACTCTTATTTTAGTACCGCGAGACACTACTTATTTCATTTTACTACTCAAGTCAGCGTAGGTTTTGTACTGGACACCACTTATTTTAGTAGACTAGTACCGCACCTCTTCTATCCAACGGACGAAACCCGAACTCGAAAGGGAAGAGTGTTCTCCACTTTAGTTCTCCACTTTAGTTTTTAACTCACCGGCCGAGGTGAATCCCAAAACATTATCGCAAATTATTGCGTTGTTCAATACTCAAGGAAATGGGAACGATTTCCACAATCGGTTGAGATTGGTTGGAGTGATTTGCAAAAGGAAGAAATTCTTTCTTGCAATTTGCACGTGATTCTACTACGTACACGCGATATTACTAGATAACAAGTGATTCCACTTCATAATTTCTACTTTTGCAACAAAGAGCTCATAATTTCAAATTTGGAACTAAACTCTGCATCTTTTTTGGCTCTGCTAACAAACTTGGCTAAGCGGAATCATCTTGGAAACGAATCGACCATGGGATTGTTCATCCTAAACTGATGCTAAGCAAAACAATCTTGGAATCGAATCGGCCATGGGATTTGTCTCCAGAATCAACAATCGACTCGCTCTTCTCTCCAATCAACAATCAACTCTCCTCCTCCTCTCCAATCCGCGGCTCTCCCCCTCTCCAGCAATCAACAATCGACTCTCCTCTCCTCTCCAATCCGCGGCTCTCCCCCTCTCCAGCAATCAACAATCGACTCTCCTCTCCTCTCCAATCCGCGGCTCTCCCCCTCTCCAGCAATCAACAATCGACTCTCCTCTCCAATCCGCGGCTCTCCCCCTCTCCAGCAATCAACAATCGACTCTCCTCTCCAATCCGCGGCTCTCCCCCTCTCCAGCAATCAACAATCGACTCTCCTCCTCCTCTCCAATCCGCGGCTCTCCCCCTCTCCAGCAATCAACAATTGACTCTCCTCTCCAATCCGCGGCGCTCCTCCCCCTCTCCAATTGATCGCGTCAATCGATCGAGTCTCCTCTCCAATCAATCGAGTCCTCTCCAATCAATCGAGTCCTCTCCAATCGATCGAGTCCTCTCCAATTGACTCGCCTCCTCTCCAATCAATCAAGTCTCCTCTCCAATCGATCGAGTCTCCTCTCCAATTGACTCGCCTCCTCTCCAATCGATCGAGTCCTCTCCAATCGATCGAGTCCTCTCCAATCAATCGAGTCCTCTCCAATCAATCGAGTCTCCTCCTCCCCCTCTTCAATCGAATCGATCGAGTCCTCCTCTCCAATCGAATCGATCGAGTCTCCAATCGAATTGGCTCTCGTCCCTCTCTCCAATCGAATCGGCTATCCCTCTCTCCAATCGAATCTGCTCCCCCTCTCTCCAATCAAATCGATCGATCGAGTCCAATCAACAATCTGTCCAATCAACAATCTACAAGTCGATCTATCAAACCGTTCGCAAAGCGGGATCGATTATCGATTGGGATTGGGATGCTGGAATAACAAGTCGAAACGACTTAGCCTTCCGGACATGGTTGTGGAGTGATGTCAGCGTGGTCTTTGCCTTCATTAAGGCATCACCTTCCTCCAGAAGTATCTCTAAGGATTGGCCAGAATGAACTCTATCCTTGATGAAATCTATAATACACTTGAGTCGCGAGAACTGCTTCTGCTCGGTCGCGCTATAATGCTTCCTCCAACGATTGCCGAATGTCTTTTCAAGCTCTTCAATCCCTCCAGGGAAGTCATCTTCTTTGAAGTCCTCAAGTCCGAACCACTCCTTCCACATCGACGACACCGCGGAATGCTGACGAATCAAGGTTTTTTGGGGAATAAGGTTAGTACCTCGTGCCCCGGCGGTTGTTGTTGTTCCGTCTGCTTCTGTTGGGAGACGAAAGGCCGCCATGTGCTGCAGGTAATGGTGTATTTGTCTGTTGATGGCATCTTGTTTCTGTTCAAATTTGCTAACCTTATCGTCTATCCGTGTAACATCCTTTGAAACATTATGGACTTCTGTATGAATATTGTGAAGCCGGTCACGAAACCCCGGAAGTGCCACGTCCATACTTCGTTGGATTGCGGTAGTACTGCCTCCTCTCTCCTCGTTGAGTCCTGCTCCCATAACCTTTTCGATGACTTGTGCTTGATAAGCATGGAACAATTCCGAGTTGAAAACAGGCAAGGAGAAGAGGCAATTCGGTCTCCCGTTGTGTATCAAGACCGCGGCATCCTGCAGTACGACACATTGCAAATTCAAGAGGAGCTCAAAGAATGCTTGAGCAGTCGGCTTGTCGGGGGTGGAACGATTCGCAATCGTGTCCATTGCCTTGTCAAGGAACGGGAATACTTGACGACGGAGCTCTGGAGGTGGGTCGATGGTACCACGGGGTAAGAAGAAGCTGCCTCTCTCTTGTGCATGTCCAGCCAAGACCCACATCGCCTTCAGTGGGAGTTTTGAGGAGTACCGATCTTCTCGGACATCAAGGTTCCAATTTCCGATCATCTTGATGTATTGGGGATCCACTTCTTGCATCTCCAACGCAACTGCACCTGATCCGCGGCCAAAGTGAACGAAATGCTTCGATGCGACGCCCAACGCCGTGCATGCTTTCCGCATCGTTTTTGCATACGCTTGGTCTGTTATCGGACGGTGGTTCTGCGAGTGATTACAATCGGTGAGTAATTTGACTTCGAACCATGACGCGTTCTCTGCAAAGTCATACCACGCAAGTTCTCCGGTTGCATGGAATCGCGCCATTAAGTAGAAGCCCAAAGCGCCAATGGGACACATGTTGACGTTGCGGTGCCTGATGACACGACCGTACAAAGTTCGCTGACCGTTTGTTTTCCCTGTAATGATTTGCATGATAAAGATCAGGCAGGAGTGTACGCCTTCGTCAGCTTTGATGATGCTGCACAGATCGGACAACGTGCATTTGAACAAGGACTCCCCCCGGAGAACACCGCAATGGGTCATAAGGAAACAGAAACGGTCCCTCAAGGCAGCGATGTGGTAGTTGTGTTTGGTACAATGCTTGTAGAACAAGAAGGCCTCGATTCGCTCGATGCTTGACACGGTCATGTAGGGGGACAACGCGTGATCGATTTTCTCGTCGTGTCGAATCAGCTTGATCCTTTTCTTTCTTACTTGGACAACGCGGAGCAACTGTGTAACCCTGTCACTTCGAAGGTGTTCCTTTGTAAGAGTGTTGGCATTCTGACTTCTCTGATGTCGCAATATTTTGAGGATGGAACAAAAGTACTGATTCACTGTATCATAACCTACAGGGTCTGTCTCTGTCTCCAGCATCGACTCGCAAGAAGCGCCGGCATGATTGGTGTTGTTGTATTTGGCCATCACGGAGTGGTAGTCGACGGGGTCGAAAATTTGCGTTCGTGATTGCCCCTTCTTACGCCGGCCTCTTGTCCTTCGTGTCCGGTAGGCCTGATAGAAGAGGAAGCCAAAGACTTTTTCTTCAGTCACTATTTGAGTAGAGTAACCAAAGGAAGAAAATACGCTGGTGCAATACTGAAGGAATTCCTCCCCTTTTCGACCGTAGGCAAGTTGAGTATTCATTGGAATACCATCATTGTCGTCATGTTGGACTTGCCGTGCTGCTCTGGCAAATATTCCGCTTGTGTAAGACATTTTGCTTGCTGGAGACCGAGGGGGGTGTTTTGTTGAGGATAGTGGTGTTATTTTGTGGAAATTGCAAGTGTTTTGGCTGTTTTGTCCTTGTTTCGGTTGCTTCGACGTTTTCGTTGTTTTTGACGTTTTTTGTGTCTTTATGTTTCGTTCCGTTCTTTGTTTGTCAGAATCAAAGTGTATGTGTTTGCTGTGTTTGTTGGTTCGGCTTAGCCTTCTGATGTTTTTGTGGGTTGGTGCCGCCGGCGCCAAAGACTTGTTCTATGTTCGTGTCACATGTTCGCTTTCATGTGTTCGCTTTCCTATTAGTATGTGTTCATCTCATTGGTTAGAATTTCTGAAATGATTGAATTTGATTGGTTAGAATTTCTGACATGGTTGAATTTGATTGGTTAGAATTGCTGAAAGTGGTTATTCGACCAAGTCAGAGGAAATTGCCGTTAACCGTTAAACTGCGCACAATCCTACAGACCGAGGTCTGACTGATCTCTGACTTAGTATAAATAATCTCTTATTTTTTTTTTTAATTCGCTTAGAACTGGTTAGAGTTCACTAGCTAGGCGCTCATTTTTCATAATGTAATAAAAACAGTCACAAAGAGTTCGCATCGAGTCTTCGAAAGCGAAGGGCCTATTACAGGTTGATATGGTAGAAAAACAGTTTTATGCTCTGCTCGTATGATGTACCTGTACTCGTATGGTGCTTTTTTGCACCTGTGCGTTCCGCAATTATCTGTTTCAAGTTGGAAGTACGGTACTCGTATGGGACACTACTGGAATGAATACGGCACAATGCAGAAAGGATGCGAAGTCCCCATTGATTGCTTCATACGAGTACTCGTATTCATTACGAGATTTCGCAGCGTGACGTCTTAATTCATTCTGTACCTTTTCTCGATTGGAAGCCTACCGACAAGAACTGCTACGAAGCAATCAAATCAAACTGGGACGAAGTGACAAAAACCAGGTTCGGAAAGAAAACCAAGATCATGGTCAAGACGCTGACACTCGAAACAACCTCAATAGAATACGCCATTCTTCCGGATCACGTGAAAGATGATGTGCCGGATAGACTGTCGATCATGCTTATCCAAGAAGAAAACGAGTACAGTTGCTTTGATTATTTAGCAGCCAACGAGTCCATTCGGAAAAAGGTTGCAAAACCTGTGGATGAAGATTGTCGGGTTAAGATGTGCGAATGGTGCTACCAGGTCGTCGATTTTTGCAAGTTTCGTCGCGAAACGGTGGGTATCGGCATGTCCTATTTGGACCGATACATGTGCTCAAACAAGGGGAAGAAGGCACTGGGAGACCGCAAAGAGTATCAATTGGTGGCCATGACTTGCCTCTACATTGCGATCAAATTGCACGAACCTTTGGAGATGGAAACATCGCTGTTAGCGGATCTTAGTCGAGGGTGTTATACAGAAATGGAATTTGCCAGTATGGAACAGAGTATTCTCGAGGCAATAGATTGGAGAGTGAGCGGTCCAACTCCGTTGGCGTTTGTATTGCATTATTTAGCTTTTCTGCCCGACGTTGTGCCATCAACCGTGGTTGAAGCGATTTTCGACTACGCCCGTTATCAGACAGAACTGGGCATCGCCGATCACTCCTTTGTCCGCTCCAAACCGTCGGTCGTAGGCATGGCCGCCCTCTTAAATGCAATGGAAGGCATGGATAAAGCTCTCCTCCCTCAACGATTCCAACATCTATTGATAAGGACTATCGTCGTGTACACGAGCATAGATCTGGACGAGGTTGAAAAAATTCAAATACGGTTGAGTAACGTTATCTATAGCCTGCTCGATGAAACTGATGCTCAAAAACACGAAAGATTGTTGGAAAACAGCGATGATGATAGCGATGACAGCGATGACGATGACAATAGTGTCGATCTTTCGGACGCAGATTACGACGACGACGTAGAAAGTGACGATTCATCTTCAGAAAGCGATGAAGAAACAAGCAGTTACGATGACTACGAGGAGGAGGAAAAGGAAGAAGAGCGATCAAAGGCCATCCCGCCCCCTTCCACAAAGCTTAAAAGTCCAACTTCTGTGATGAAGAAGTCAAGGACAAGAAAATAGACAGAATATAGTTTCACTTTCATTTTTCACTATTCCAATTGTGATAGTACATACTTTGCCTACTTCCACGTGTCCTACGGAGGGCGTTATCAACGGCATTTGTATCGAGTAAGGACCACGCAAAGTTTCCAAACTCAATCGATTTGACCTGTTAGAACTGCATTGTTGTTGGCCGAGGTTACGAGTCAGGTTTTGTTGTTGTTGTTGTTGTTGTTGTTAATACCGGAACAAAACAAGGCCTTGGCCGTGCACGTATTCCAAGAGATCAGTAGGATAAATTCCTTTCAGAATTGGATTCAATTAGGGATTCTTAGCTCAGATGCTGATTGATACTCTTTCTCCGTATGGAAATGAAAGGTTTTCCGGGCCCGAATACATTGATAAAAATACCTACGGTAGTAATATCTGTCCGTTTTCATACGCCACAAACAACTTTACTCTTGGTCTGAAATACCGGTACCGATATGAGTACGAGAACCTTATGGTACGAACTCCTATTACCACTCGTGATCTTACGTACTCGTAAGAGTTTAGGTGCTAATTTCGGTATGGTGACACAGTAGAACCTGGTACATTTGGGCAAGAGCCTGAAAATAGGTTTTTAAAATTTGCGTCAGCCTCGTCCCCTGTCAAAAATTTGGCGATTATTGCTACTGGGCCTGACCGTAGGTACTTTACCTGCTGTTTATGTTCTGCTGGACCTCAGTGTCGGTTTTTAAAAGTAGTATCCTCACCTTTGAGCCTGGTGATAGGTTCCCCTTCCTCCTTTTCCACGCGTAATTTTTTCTGGCTTATATTCGTTCCACCCATGTATTTTATTTTTGTAACGTTTTATCGCTATCATTAATTTCGGTCAAATGTCTGTTTTAGCCGGTAAATTTTTTTAGTCTATATTTCTCACACCCCCCCCCCCCTTCATCGTCGCTCCGTTATTTTTCTGTACTTTGTACCGTACTTTTTTCCCGATTCACATCCTATCATTCATTCATTTTACATCGGTTATTACTCATTCTATTTCCCGACCTATCCTTTTCTGCATTGAGCAAAGTTTCCGATGATCAATTTGTCGACTTCCGATCATAAACCCGTTAAGTCATGGTCGCCCATGTCATTACAGCAATTCCGCAATCGGCCTCCGGTTTTTTCCTCCTCCACAGACAATTTGCTCGACTCTCTCGGAGCATACTGCTTCAATCGGTGGGGATTTAAGATCACCACCTTTCATAGAACAAACTACCGCTCCCACCGTACCAATCATTCTTTTAAGTGCGTGTGTTGCGATCTTGTGATCAGAGTTGTCTGTTCAAGCCATGATGCACCTTTCCAGACTCGGAAGAACCGGACGGATTCCGATACTACTTTTTGGTGGTTGGACAAAACTCTTTTCCCATCTTTCGATCAACATTGTTGTCTCCATCAGACGTTACCCTCGATAAAGGAACAAATATATTTAACTCATTTCCCTCCATTCCAGCAATTTATGTCCGAATGTATGATGAATAGCCCATCTCCCGATGACACTTCCCAAAAAAGTCTGTATAATTGGTTTCTAGTATCTGGTCTCACTTCCACTTCCAAACCGAGGCAGGTCAAAGCTTTTGGGAACAGCGTAAACTTATTGACACAAAACACACTATTGAACGAGAAATTGCCTATGCTGACTTATACCGCACGGAGGAACGATCTCGCCACTCCCCACAAACAGATGAGGTGAGCACCACCTCCTCCAACTCCTCTATAGATTTTGAGAGTCCTCCTCCGTCGCCTCAACCAGGAATGGATACAGGCCCTATAACATTCACTCGTAGTTCCAATCATTTCCAATACATACAAAGTAATGGTAGCCCTGCTAATGGAGAGATAACAAATCGATGCGACGTTACAGCAGCTTTGACAATAGAATGCCGAGATAAGAAACAAGCGACGTTTGTAATTCGGAAAACGGACAAGAATGTTTTCATGATTGTTCACCCAGCAAATCCTGATATACGGATACCTATCTACCATTGTAAGATTGACTGGAGCCGCCCCAAACCAGAAAGAAGCAAGGTTGGTAGATTGGACTTCAGTCTTATGTCAATGGTAGGAAAGGTTTCCAAAAATTACTTTAAAGACTTGGAAGAATCTATGAATGATAAATGGTCAGGTCCCTTTTTGCCCAAAACAATTCGACCTTCTTATATCAAATCACGTCTTGGCAGTAATTGTCTTGTGGACGTAACTACAGAAATAAATGGGTTCAGTGTTACTATAATTCAGTCAGAATACGTCCGAAGTGCAACAGACGAGATAGAGAAACCACGATTTGAAATTGATAGCCGGACTTTTTACAACAATGTTGACCTTCATGAGTATAAACAAGGATTGGCGGTTGTTGACAAATGCGTTCTACGGTTAGGTACCTCCATCAAGGGTGATCAAAGGCTTGAAATCACACTACCAAAAGCTGAAAAGATTTTAATGTCGCTTGTGATAGGTCATGCCTCAAAAAGCAATGTTGACATTGCCTACCATTCTTCATCTGAAACTGGTTTGAACTGTTATTCAATATGTTACTCTTCCGGTGGTTACTCTGAAGAACTATATCTTCCGCAACCAGATGAAAGGACACTGATGCGGATATATTTTCAGTGTGACCTAGCAGGCCTGTCTGCAATTTTATCATTTTTCAATAAGTGTCATGACGAATTCTCTGAAAACCAAGGGTTGGATCCTGTTTTGATTGATAGAGAACTTGCTCACTGCTTCGGTGTTTATCTTCATAGGCAGAAACATGCGAACAAACTCAACAAAACCCGGAGTTTTTCCTCCAGGTTTTTGGGTCTACCTATAT
>CM074784.1:19997776-20141593 GCA_037355745.1 Pseudo-nitzschia multiseries | reverse complement strand
GCTTCTTTGGCGCCATTCACACCCACGGCATCCAAACTACAAGCACTGCGCTGCTGCTGTCTAAAAGTAGGGGACGGGTGTATCCACGGCGTCCTTCAGTCTAGGTGACTGGTGCCGTCCGAGAACTGTTTCGCGGGGTTCGAATTTACTTCTCGCGCACAAATTTTGTGCGTGATTTTAACACGGCACTATTTCTGGACACCCTGAAATTTGCGGGCAAGTGGCGGGCTATAAATTAACAGAGCATTATTTCTGTGCGCGTGATGCACATTACTCTACTCTCGAATAAAAATAATTTATTTCAGTCTCTACCAGAACCCAATTATTATTCCGTACGAACAACACTTAATTCTTTTCACGAATAAAAAAGAAATCTTTACTCAGTATTAATTCTAAAATATTAATCTCCCAAATAACAATTCGATAGTGCTGTAATCGGATCAGAGAACTATCAATCGTCGTCCGTAGTCGAGTCCATTGATGATCTGCCGTCGGATTGTCGTCGGAGTCGAGTGCTTCTACTGTCGTCTTCTTTTTGCAAGCTTCAACAAGCTTGCGACTGTTAATCTGTTTATTTCCTTTTGAAACTGGCTGTTGAGCTGATTCAGTCCAAAGGCAAAGAAGGGCAACAGGAGCTTTAGCTGCAGGCCGGTTGAGGTGCCGGTCTGTTTTGGTCTAATATTTCTCTGATATCCACTACGGTTGGATGCTAATCCAACCAGATCTATTATTAATTTCCTTTTGAAACTGGCTGTTGAGCTGATTCAATCCAAAGGCAAAGAAGGGCAACAGGAGCTTTAGCTGCAGGCCGGTTGAGGTGCCGGTCTGTTTTGGTCTAATATTTCTCTGATATCCACTACGGTTGGATGCTAATCCAACCAGATCTATTCTGACTATCGGTACCGACGCAATCAGATAGATCTTAGGCTTGTAGTTCTACAGTAGGACGCAAGAACGTCCGATGCAAGGTTTAAGGTTGAATAATCAAATAATCTAAAAGGATGAGGGGAAGAGATGGTCCTTGCTGGAGAGCAAGTATCCCTTCTAAAGGTCGGTGCTGCCGCTAATACAGCACGCGAATGTACGTGTTACAGCACGTATTTTATACCGTACAGCAGAAGACAAGTAACAGGTTCGTGAGCAGCGCTTCGAACCTCTGCTGTCTTTTCTTGAAAACAGCACACTTAACAAGAGATTGCATGTGCGAACCTCTAGTGTGTGTTCTTCTTCGATTACTAAGTATCGAACTTCGATCGTAAGTGTTCTTCTTCGATTACTAAGTATCGAACTTCGATCGTAAGAGTGACTGTTGTCCGATCACTAAGTATCGAATGTGGGTGTCAGAATGACGATTGCACCTCTGGTTCGATCGTATTCCAATCTCACAGAGAGAAAGAAGTCTCATTATTCCGTATCTTCGACTCGTATGATCGTATCATTCCATCTGCAGTACTGTAAGTTACGTAGGAATTTACGTATGTAATTTAGAGTACTGTCGTTTTCGCGTACGTGCAAAAGGAATTTAATATGCCCCATCTTCTCGCAAGTGATAAGGCACAGACATTATCTCTGTGAGAAGAACAAACAACATTCTCTGAGCATAGAGTAAGGTGTGAAGGTTGGAAGTCGATACGATCGTAGAATCGGTCTAGGAATGAATCGTAGGAATGGATTCGTAGTTACCGTTTGGAAAGGAATCGATGCTTGAGTATTCGCCGCTTCGAAACGTATGACGCGATTGGATCGTGAACATGGTCGATTGGTCGAATACAAGCACAATCATAGAAATCGTAGAAATCGATTGATCGTAGATTGGATCGTAGAAATCAACGTCAGCAATAACGAATCGTGAAATTGATCGTAGAAATCAACTTTAATGCATAGGAACTTGATTGGTGATCTCATGATTCAGGAGGCAAGATCAAATCATAGATCGTACCGTAGATCGTATCATAGATCGTATCGTAGATCAAAATTGTAGATCAAAATTGTAGATCAAAATCGTAGATCAAATTGTAGATCAAATCGTAGATCAAATCGTGGATCAAAAGCGTAGATTTGTAGTCGTAGAATTCGATTGATCGTAGATTCTCAAACATCGGTCGTACAAGCAATTCATAAGCAAGCTATTGATGAGTCGTAGATGGAACCGATGATTTGTAGAAATCGAGTGATCAAAATCAATCGTAATCGAAGCTTGATACCTTGATGGTGGAGTACATGTGTTAATTGTAGACTTGATCATGGACAAAGCATATAGGTCGAGTAATATGGAAACTAAGACTGGTTCGATCGTACGTAACTTGGAGTGCGGAGGATCATAGGTATAGTTGGAGTGTAGATTGATCTTAGATTGAGTGATCGTACAACGACCGTAATTGGGCATGTAGAATCATCGATCGTAGATCGAATCTTGGAAGCAAATCATATCAATCTATTGAGGTGGATTGGATGCTTGAGTATTTATCACCTTGAAAATGTATAATGCAAGTGAATCATGGACAGAGTTGATTGGTCGAATACAGGCACAATCTAAGAAATCGTAGAAATAGATTGAGCGTAGATTCGCAAGTAGTGCCCCACTATTGGAAGGGGAAGACTTGCGGTCGTGCCCCATGATTGGAAAGGAAGACTTGCAAGTGGTCGTGATGGCTGTCTTGTACAGAAGAAGTGCCCCTGCAAGAGAGCCGGAAGGGCCACATGGTATGTGTATCGTAGGAATTGTTGGATCATATATCTCAAATATGGCGGATCGTGGAGCAAATCGTAGATCGAATCGCAGATCAAATCGTAGATCGAATCGTAGATCAAATCGTAGATCGAATGGTAGTGCTTGAGAAGCAGCGCTTGATTGTAGATTCATCCAGAGCAGAGACGGTTGATGACCGGAGAGAACGATCCTCGGAAGTCCGTAAATATCTGAAGGAATTAACCAAAGAAATATCAACCGTCGGAGAAGACAGTCGAAGATTTGGAGGAAGAAAACGTTGGATCGCAATTGGCACAATTAAATGGGCGTCGATGGTCCTTTATGGGGATGATGGACGCGTAAGAAAATGGATGGGTTATTGCAATGATCGTACAACGAATCAGTTGATCGTAGAATCGAGTATCTCAATCGGAATCAAACCTGTGTTAGTTGGTTGATCGTAGATATCTATCTTGGAAGGAATCATAGCAGAATGCTTGGAGGAGGAAGTCGTAGATGACGAATGCGCATGATCGAGATTGGAGCCTTGCAAAGAGTCACGATGGCTGTCATAGGATGATCATAGGAACTGAGATCGATTGTAGTCATAGTAGAGTTACCAAGCGTGATCAAATCTTGAATCGGAGAACCGGATCAGCAATTGATTGAGGCATATTGATACGTAAACGGTATCAGGATCAATCGTAACAAAATAGCAATTGATCGATCGGAGATGTCATGTGACGTCATCATACATCCAGTTAGCCAACAAGAGAGTGGCATGTAGGTGATACAGCTTGAGCTTGATAGCATCACGATGTCGTTTGGTGATGCAAACAGCAGGCGAATCGTAGGTCATAGGATATGCGCTATAAAGAGGCTTCCGGAATGGACAATTAGGTGCCCCATGTGCCCCATAAATATGCTTCCGAACTGGATAAGAAGATGCCCCATAGTACTGGGAATAGGCAGGAACTGAGCTTGAAATGACACTATCCTTAGAGAGTGCCCCAGATGGTGGAAGTTGCAAGGGAGAAATGCAAGTAGACTGGGGGAGGGAACGGGCACGATGAAATACCACGGTTTCAGACTGAGGGCAAAATGTCCAACGAGAGTGGTCTGGAGACGGAGAGGAAGTTCGAGCGCGAGTGGAATGTGGCTCGCAGTTGCGTTTACATGGAACATCGCCAGTATGAATGTTGGTGTGAACAATACTAGGAGTGGAGGTAATTTTGGTGAATCGAACTGACCCAGTGCTGGGGAAATATTTCCAAGTGTAGAAAGAAGTCCCGATGGATGTGGAATCATCATTTGATCCAGGATTGGAATTACGAGGAAGTCCTGTAGGGGTCTTAGGATTGTCAACAGTAGGGTGGTCAGGCGTTTTGCAGGCAGTAGTGGGAGGGCTGTTATGAACAGCGGGAGTGCTACTGGTGGAATGAACAGGCGCGTGTGTTGACACTGGTGGAGTTGGTCGAGGCGTCACGATATTGCCGACGGCATTCCCTTTTTAAAATGTAGATTCTATTATGCTTTATTTATTCCTATTGCAACGTATTACGAATCCTCCATTATTTCTAATATTCTCAAAATTAAGTTCAAGATTAGTAGTAGTTTTGTATTATGTATGTACTGTTATTTTCTACATTAGTTCACCCATAGATAAACTTTCATTCATCGATGCTGTTATTGCCAGATCAATATAGACGTTTCTTTTCTTTTTCTTTTTTGGTCCACTACAATTAGTGGAGCTGCTACTAGTAATATTTGCATCGCCATGCTTATTTTTCTTGGTGTAATCTGTTGAACTTTCGTTCCTAAATCTGTCCCTCATCATTTCTTCCAATTTCCTTCCTGTTTCTGGGTGTTTTCCCATCTCGCCAATTTTGTCGCACAAGTCACTGAACAACTCGCGACCTTCCTCCATCCATCCATTTCTGCTTCCACTGTCTGAATCGCAGAATTTTTTTTTGTCGCGGAATCGTGGCATCACCCTTTCGCCGCTGCTGGTTCACCCATACATGATGCTCATTGTAGATCAGTACCAATGCAAATGCTTCATCTGCTATAGTAAATATATCACTCAGCAAGTGCCTCTCCTTCCGTTGTTTGAAATTGGAATTTGTCGGATTGATTGCCGACATGATTCTTGTAACAAAATAATAAAAATCTTCATCTTCCGCGTCTTTGTATGTTCTGTATTGAGGGTTTAAAATACCTGTGTCCTCATATTCTGTGTCTTCAATAACTGCAACAGTACCAGGGAATGTGATAGGGACTCGACCTTTTCTGTAATCGTCTGTACGGAAGTATCATCAGTATCAACGGGCAGCATGTTAGTGTTGTCGGACCAAAAATAGATTCCAAAATTCCTAATTTCAACAACCAATTCTCCCACCTGTATTTACCTATCCAGTTTTTTCTCGCTAATGTTTGTGAGTTGTGCCTCAATGCGGTCAGTACTGTCCCTACTCGTTTCCTGTAAAAGGAACAGAATGACGCAAGTGGAATATTTGCTGGCTTCATAACCGCACTTGCTCCAACAGCCCTTTGTATTACATGCGCCGTTACCTTGTCATTGATTGGGAACTTCATGTTGGGGTACCAATGTTTTTTGACGTAATCCCTTAGCTGCTTGTCCAGTGTTTCAGTCATATCACTCAAAGTCTTAAGCATATCGTTGTCTGTTATAAGCCCATATTTGTCTGTAATTGGACTTACTGCTCGTTCTCTTGTGTCGCCGGCATTATCAGTTCCCTTTCCCTGCATGGTTGCCTCCGTTTGTTTAGGTACCATTACTACCTTTCCCACCCCTATATGTGGTTCCCTCTCTTGTTGCCGTAAGTGTTTTGCCAGTTCCTGTGCCAATTTGTCATATTGGATTTTTTTCATGACACGTTCCGCAACATCCTCTAAATCACAGCGTTCTCCGTTAGATGTTTTCTCTACCACATTGGTTTTTGTTCCTTCTTTCTGTTGGTTCGTTACTGTAGGGGTGGTTGTGTTGGTAATGCTCAGTGCTGGTTCGTTACTCTGGTTGATGGTGTTTTGTTCTTCCGTGTTTGTAGTAGTAGAAATTGTGTTGTCGGAACAATTTTTTTTACTGTTGCCCTTTGATGCGTTCATAGTTTTGGTATTACTGTTACACACTTTGTTAGTAATTGGTGTGTTTGTTTTCACTCTCTTTTTCTTACCGTTGTTGTCCCCTGTATTTTGATGATCACCGGGCCGGATGGTTTTGTTGTTTTGAAGGGTCTTCCCCTCAGATTTTTTGCTTCGTCGTGTCTTTCCGATAGCATTCATATTTTTTAATTTATTTTCTGAATACGGTGTCGGTCGGATGGTTTTGTTGTTTCGAAGGGTCTTCCCCTCGGATTTTTTGCTTCGTCGTGTCTTTCCGATAGCATTCATATTTTTTTTTTTTTCTGAATACGGTGTCGATCAAGAATCATGTGTTTCTTTTTGTGTGGTTTTGTGTGTGTACTAATAATTTTGTTGGGTTGTGTATGGTGTTTTGTGTTGTGTGTGTCGTGTGTGTGTGTGTGTGTGTACGGTGTTTCGTGTAGTATTTGTACGATGTTTTGTGTGTAGAGTTTTTCCGTGGGTTCTGTACTATGTTGTTTGCCCTGGCTTGGGCGCGCTGTTATATTTGTAGAAGTAGATCACGTACCTGTGGCAGCCAGCCCTCCCGCGCCATAATTTTTTCAGAAGGGAAACTTTTGATAACACTAAGGTTATGTATTTCAATCCTCTAGTCACACGTAGAATCTCGTAGACTGCACCTAACATACCGTACTGTCTTGTGTGCCATTTGTATCTACAAACCACAACATTGTCTGTACTGTGTGTGGCAAAGTTGTTCCCAATATGCCTTTAAAAGTTGTTCCCAACATGCATTTCTTAAGTCATGTGATATGCATTCATTGCCTGGTACAAAAACTATGGTAGTCCTTACCAAATGAGACTGTTTGTGCCCTGGAATTGCACCAAAAATACCCTCATGTTTGCCATATGGATAGTCAAACCACAACATTTCCAGCATTCTGTGTGACAAAGTTGTTTCCAATATGCATTTGATGAGTCATGATGAATGTATTCATGGCTTGGACCGGATACTTTTTGAGTCCTTACCCAATAAGTTAGTTTGTGCCCTGGAATTGCACCAAAAATACCCCCATGTTTTGCCATTTGTAGAGTCAAACCACAACATTTTGGGCATTCTGTGTGACAAAGTGGTTTCCAATATGCATTTGATGAGTCATGAGGAATGTATTCATTGCTTGGACCGAATACTTTTTGAGTCATTACCCAAAAAGTTAGTTTGTGCCCTGGAATTGCACCAAAAATGCCCCCATGTTTTGCCATTTGTAGAGTCAAACCACAACATTTTGGGCATTCTGTGTGACAAAGTTGTTCCCAATATGCATTTGATGAGTCATGATGAATGTATTCATGTCTTGGACCCGATACTTTTTGAGTCATTACCCAATAAGTTAGTTTGTGCCCTAGAATTGCACCAAAAATACCCCCATGATTGCCATTTGTAGAGTCAAACCTTAAGATTTTGGGCATTGTATGTGACAAAGTAGTTCCCAATATGCATTTGATGAGTCATGATGAATGTATTCATGGCTTGGACCAGATACTTTTTGAGTCCTTACCCAATAAGTTAGTTTGTGCACTGGAATTGTACCAAAAATACCCCCATGTTTGCCATTTGTAGAGTCAAACGACAACATTTTGGGCATTATATGTAACAAAGTGGTTTCCAATATGCATTTGATGAGTCATGAGGAATGTATTCATTGCTTGGACCGGATACTTTTTGAGTCATTACCCAATAAGTTAGTTTGTGCCCTGGAATTGCACCAAAAATACCCCCATGCTTGCCATTTGTAGAGTCAAACCTTAAGATTTTGGGCATTCTGTGTGACAAAGTTGTTCCCAATATGCATTTGATGAGTCATGATGAATGTATTCATTGCTTGGACCGGATACTTTTTGAGTCCTTACCCAATAAGTTAGTTTGTGCTGCCCTGGAATTGCACCAAAAATACCACCATGATTGCCATTTGTAGAGTCAAACCACAACATTTTGGGCATTCTGTGTGACAAAGTTGTTTCCATTATGCATTTGATGAGTCATGAGGAATGTATTCATTGCTTGGACCCGATATTTTTTGAGTCATTACCCAATAAGTTAGTTTGTGCCCTGGAATTGTACCAAAAATACCCCCATGTTTGCCATTTGTAGAGTCAAACCACAACATTTTGGGCATTCTGTGTGAAAAAGTTGTTTCCAATATGCATTTGATGAGTCATGATGAATGTATTCATGGCTTGGACCGGATACTTTTTGAGTCCTTACCCAATAAGTAAGTTTGTGCCCTGGAATTGCACCAAAAATACCCCCATGTTTTGCCATTTGTAGAGTCAAACCACAACATTTTGGGCATTCTGTGTGACAAAGTGGTTTCCAATATGCATTTGATGAGTCATGATGAATGTATTCATTGCTTGGACCAGATACTTTTTGAGTCATTACCCAAAAAGTTAGTTTGTGCCCTGGAATTGCACCAAAAATGCCCCCATGTTTTGCCATTTGTAGAGTCAAACCACAACATTTTGGGCATTCTGTGTGACAAAGTTGTTCCCAATATGCATTTGATGAGTCATGATGAATGTATTCATGTCTTGGACCCGATACTTTTTGAGTCATTACCCAATAAGTTAGTTTGTGCCCTAGAATTGCACCAAAAATACCCCCATGTTGTCCATTTGTAGAGTCAAACCACAACATTTTGGGCATTCTGTGTGAAAAAGTTGTTTCCAATATGCATTTGATGAGTCATGATGAATGTATTCATGGCTTGGACCCGATATTTTTTGAGTCATTACCCAATAAGTTAGTTTGTGCTGCCCTGGAATTGTACCAAAAATACCCCCATGATTGCCATTTGTAGAGTCAAACCTTAAGATTTTGGGCATTCTGTGTGACAATGTTGTTCTCAATATGCATTTGATGAGTCATGATGAATGTATTCATGGCTTGGACCAGATACTTTTGGAGTCATTACCCAATAAGTTAGTTTGTGCTGCCCTGGAATTGCACCAAAAATACCCCCATGATTGCCATTCGTAGAGTCAAACCTTAAGATTTTGGGCATTCTATGTGACAAAGTTGTTCCCAATATGCATTTGATGAGTCATGATGAATGTATTCATTGCTTGGACCAGATACTTTTTGAGTCCTTACCCAATAAGTTAGTTTGTGCCCTGGAATTGCACCAAAAATACCACCATGATTGCCATTTGTAGAGTCAAACCACAACATTTTGGGCATTCTGTGTGACAAAGTTTTTCCCAATATGGTTAGGGTTACATCCGGTTCACGAGATTGTTTTTTTTTCTTTCGTACGTACGTAGTACGACATTCTTTTTCGAACGTACATACGTACCGTACATACGAGATTCTTTTTCGAACGTACCGTACCTACGAGATTCTTTTTCCAACGTACGTACGAGATTCTTTTTCCAACGTACATACCGTACATACGAGATCCTTTTTCGAACGTACGAGAAACCCTAACCCTAACCCCAACCCTAACGAATACATAAGTTGAAGTATTTTTTTTTCGTACGTACGAGATTGATTTTTTTTCGTACGTACGAATTATCTAGTACAAAAAACGTGTAGAATTCTACAGGAGTTGAAGTATCCTCGTATTGATTTTTTTTTTCTACCTCGCAAAAAAAACTCTCTCTCACACAAACACACAGTAATTTTATTTTCTACCTCGCAACAAAAAAAATCACTTTTTTTACCTCGGGACAAAAAAAAACAATCACTTCATAATCTGCCTTCTTACATCCGACTTATTTGAGTAGAGTGTTGGTTCTTGCAATCAACACTCCGTCCGAGAACGTGGGATCCGACCCTCTTCACCGAGCACAACGATCCATTCTCAGATACTTTAGTCCGAAATAACAGCCTTGTACTGCATGACAATAGAAAGCATTGGACGAGAGGGAAATTGATGGATAGATATTGTTTGGACTGCAGCCTTACATATACGTCTTGAAATCAATGAACCTGCATCCCTTGCCTCTATATCAACTGGAACAAGACCCTGTTTTTCGTGACATGGAGTAAGAATTATTCTACGGCAGCAACTACAATTTCATTGGGACGATTGTCGGAACGTTGGAACAAGCAAAGGTAAGAATGAGAGAGATTGGCATCGGCATCGGCATCGGCATCGGCATATTGGTCTTCCACTCCACCGGCATTACTGATTCCCTTCGGTTTTCTTCTTATTTTCATAGGACCGGATCGGAAGCAACTAATCGAAACCATCGAAGCAACCATCGAATCGGAAGCAACGAATCTAATCGGAATCGGAAGCAACCATCAAATCGGAAGCAACCATCGAATCGGAAGCAACCATCAAATCGGAAGCAACCATCAAATCGGAAGCAACCATCGCAACGAATCTTCGGCATCAAATCGTCGGCATCGAATTGCTCCTCCTCCACCAGCGCTCGACATTGAAGGTGCGGCATCGATCGAATCAACGTCAGCATCGAATCAATTGGCATGTAGATTATATTATTCTGTTGTTATTATTTACCCTCCTATGTACTACATCAATAGATACTCACCCATTTTGTTCAATTATCATGTATTCAAATAGGAACAACACGAATCAATCAGTGGGATTCATCCGGCAACAAATCGACGAATCGACGAATCAACAAATTGTCGGCATCGAATCACTCCTCCTCCTCCACCGGCGCTCCACCCGAATCGCTCCTCCTCCTCCACCGGCGCTCCACTGACGTCGCTAGGCAACAACAGCAACGAATCGTCGGCATCAAATCGCTCCTCCTCCTCCACCGGCGCTCCACCAACGTCAGCAACTCCTGGATGGAGGAGACGAATCGCCGTTGTTGTTGGATGAGGAAACGAATCCCCGTTGTTGTTGTTGGAGGAGACGAATCGCCGTTGTTGTCAGAGGAGGAAACGAATCCCCATTGTTTTTGTTGGAGGGGGAGACGAATTGCCGTTGTTGTTGTTGGAGGAGGAGGAGACAAATCGCTGCTCTGTTGGATGAGGGGAGCAGATTCGCTGCTGGATGGAGGAGAGGAATCGCCGTTGTTGTTGGAGGAGACAAATCCCCATTGTTGTTGTTGGAGGAGACAAATCGCCGTTGTTGTTGGATGAGGAAACGAATCCCCGTTGTTGGAGGAGGAGACGAATTGCCGTTGTTGTTGTTGGAGGATGAGACAAATCCCCGTTGTTGTTGTTGGAGGAGGAGGAGACAAATCGCTGCTCTGTTGGATGAGGGGAGCGGATTCGCTGCTGGATGGAGGAGACGAGTCGCTGCTCTGTTGGACGAGGGGAGCGGATTTGCTGCTGGATTCTAGGAGACGAATTGCAGTTGTTATTGTTGGAGGAGGAGGAGACGAATCCCCGTTGTTGTTGTTGTTGTTGGAGGAGGAGACAAATCGCTGCTCTGTTGGATGAGGGTGGCGGATTCGGATTTGCTGCTGGATGGAGGAGACGAATCGTCGTTGTTGTTGGAGGAGGAGACGAATCCCTGTTGTTGTTGGAGGAGTAGACGAATCGCCGTTGTTGTTGTTGTTGTTGGAGGAGGAGGAGACTGTTGGAGGAGAAGGAGATGAATCCTGCTCTTGGGGGAGGAGACAAATCGCTGCTCTGTTGGATGAGGGGAGCGGATTCGAATTCACTGCTAGATGGAGGAGACGAATCGCCGTTGTTGTTGGAGAAGGAGAAGGAAACGAATCCCTGTTGTTGTTGTTGTTGTTGTTGTTGTTGGAGGAAGAGACGAATCGCCGTTGTTGTTGTTGTTGTAGGAGGAGGAGGAGACGAATCCCTGTTGTTGTTGTTGTTGTTGGAGGAAGAGGAGACGAACCCTGCTCTTGGGGGAGGAGACGAATCGCTGCTCTGTTGGATGAGGGGAGCGGATTCGGATTCGCTGCTGGATGGAGGAGACGAATCCCTGTTGTTGTTGTTGGAGGAGGAGGGGGAGGCGAATCGCCGTTGTTGTTGTTGGAGGAGGAGGAGGAGGAGACGAATCCCTGTTGTTGTTATTGTTGGAGGAGGAGGAGGAGACGAATCCCCGTTGTTGTTGTTGTTGGAGGAGGAGGAGACGAATCCTGCTATGGGGGGGGGGGGGAGACGAATCCTCGCTGCTCTGTTGGATGAGGGGAGCGGATTCGGATTCGCTACTGGATGGAGGAGACGAATTGCCGTTGTTGTTGCTGTTGTTGTTGTTGGAGGAGGAGGAGACGAATCCTGCTCTTGGGGGAGGAGACAAATCGCTGCTCTGTTGGATGAGGGGAGCGGATTCGCTGCTGGATGGAGGAGACGAATCGCCGTTGTTGTTGGAGGAGGAGATGAGTCCCCGTTGTTGTTGTTGGAGGAGGAGACGAATCCCCGTTGTTGTTGTTGTTGTTGGAGGAGACGAATCCCCGTTGTTGTTGTTGTTGGAGGAGGAGGAGACGAATCCCCGTTGTTGTTGTTGTTGTTGTTGTTGTTGGAGGAGGAGGAGGAGATGAATCCCCGTTGTTGTTGTTGTTGTTGTTGTTGTTGGAGGAGGAGGAGACAAATCTGTTGGATGAGTAGGAGTGGATTCGCTGTTGCTCTCGCTAGTCGCTGGTGTTGATCTCGCTAGTCGCTCTCGCTCTCGCTCTCGCTGCTGCTGCTGCTGCTGCTGTTGCTTTCGCTAGTCGCTAGTCGCTATTGCTGTTGATGTTGCTGTTGCTCTCGCTGTTGCTCTCGCTGGTCGCTGGTCGCTGTTGCTGTTGCTCTCGCTAGCCGCTGTTGCTGTTGCTCTTGCTAGTTGTTGTTGCTGTTGCTGTTGCTCTCGCTAGTTGTTGTTGCTGCTGCTGTTGCTCTCGCTAGTTGTTGTTGTTGTTGCTGTTGCTCTCGCTCTTTGCTGTTGCTGTTGCTTTTGCAAAAATTGTCTGTGAAGTAAATGCATTACTACTTAGTGATGATTGCAACATTCCTCGTACAATATGTTTAGGAATTGCTGGATAGATAGTAGTGTTCTTGGACTTGATCACCCAAACATATACGTCTTGAAAGAAGCAATGAACCAGCATCGTCCCTTGCCTCTATATCAACAGGAACAAGATACTGTTTTTTGTGACGTAGGAGTAAGAAGTAATCTACGGCAGCAGCAGCAACAACGAATCGTTGGCATCGAATCGCTCCTCCTCCTCCACCAGATCTTCGCATTTTTATTGCGTTGAGCACATCGGACTGGACGGGACCCTTGTAATACTGCTTGTCACCGACCGTGGCCTGGTACAAGGCATTCGTGTCTGTCGTTTTTTGGCCCGCAATGGGAAAGGGTATTTGGCCGACGTTGGGGGTAAATTGGTTTTCTTTCAGGTTGTCGATTCGTTTGAAATGGGTCTTCCATCCGAGCCACATCATCGCTAGGTTGTAGTAGGCATCGATGCTTCCCAGTTCTTTTACGAGGGTAAATTATTTTTCCGCCATGGACATGTTCACCTTGAGAACACCCCTGACACCCAGCAGGTAAAGGAGTCCCATCCCGTTCAGGGCGTACTCGTTGCAGTTGGAGAGCTGGTGCGAGGAGGAATCGTCGTGAGTAGCAATTCGCTTGCTGTTCTTTTCCTTGTTGACTTGGCAGTAGAGCCAGAGACACCGCCCAATTTGTTGTTGCTTTTGTTGTTGCTGCTTGATTGCGCCGGTTTGTTTGGAGTCGAATTCGGAACGGTGTTGAGTGAACCAAACAAGCCGCGTTGTTTCTTTTCCTGGATGACCAGCAGCTGAAATGTCAAGACGAAGCTGCCCAGAACAAGAGCGCAAAGGCCGAGAACCGCCAACCCGACGAGTTTTGTGGGGTGAATTTGACTTGGAGTTGGAGTTGGAGGATTTGGGATGGAGCCCGTTATACCGGTATGTTGAGAAGATGAAATAAGTCATCCGTGCATAAGTTGTACACAAAATAGTGCTTGTCACAAAAAGAATATGATATACTTAACCCTAAAATAGTTATTTTATTTGAGGAGTGACGAGATATTGTCTCGAAAGTAAAGGTGTGCGACGCGCGAGGTTTTTTAGTAGACACGCGACCTAAAAAGATAGGAAATTTAAAAAATAGGGTAGAGAATTTTAAAACTACCGCGCGATAGCCCGCGGGGGGTAGAGAAACAGTTCTCGGACGGCTGTAGTATCCACGGCGTCCAAATTACTGCTACAAGTGCACAAGCTACTACAAGCTCTGATTTTGGCACGTACAGCCTCAATATTAACCATGGTTTGCTCTCTAGCAAGAAATAGGTCTACAGACTAATTCTAGCTTTTTTTTTGGAATATACCTTGGTTTCTAGTCTGTTGTGTATTGGTCTGTTCTGGGAGTATCAAAATTAGTGAGATGCAAATAGTGCTCAGAATACGACTGGAAATCATGACAGAAAATACTAGTACAGAGGAGTAACACTACTACCACTAGAAATCACGTACCAATACTACGGAGTAATTTAGAAACTACTACTAGTAGAAATTACGACGCTGTATCCGGCACCTATTTTGCAAATTACTTAAGTATCAATCCATTATCAGAGCAGAAAACACTACTAGAATTCGTGTAGCCATTCTACGGCATATTATCCAAATTACTTTAGTATCATGCCATTGTCAGAGCAGAAAACACTACTAGAAATTGTGTAGCATTTCTACGGCATATTTTGGAAATTACTAAAGTATCATGCCATTGTCGGAGCAGAAAACACTACTAGAAATCGTGTAGCAATTCTACGGTTTTCGAAATTACTAAAGTAACACCCCCTCCCCGCACCTTTTTGGCGCCTGTTGAGTCTGTTTTAAATCCGTGAGTCCCTTTTTTTAATTTTACTTAGGCATCGATTTTGGGAGTGCACGTGCTCTCCCGTACGAGCCATGGTGTTACCGTAGTAGTAAGCATTCTGAGGTTGTTTCACATGTGTGTGTTTGTTCCGTTTTGTACGTGGGAATAGATTTTCTGTAAGTGACAGTTTTGTGTGTGTGTTTGTGCGCATAGATTTTTTGTAAGTGACAGGTCACCGTTGTTCGCCACAAGTCGAAAATGTACCAGGTTCTACTGTGTCACCATACCGAAATTAGCACCTAAACTCTTACGAGTACGTAAGATCACGAGTGGTAATAGGAGCTATCACGCACTACGTTTGTGATAGCGGGCGCGGTGTGCTAGGTTGCTGGAGGGCTCGCAATGCATCGACGTTGGACACATTTGGGAGCCAGTTGAGGTTCTGGGTCATTCTGAACCTGTGGATGTCTTCCCCAAAGTCTGGGGAAGGGAGGGTGGTGTCTGCTTCCCATTGTTCTTCTAGCCAACCTCGAATGCGGACCTGGAAGTAGTACACCACAATTGCAGGAGTGATCCGGTCGCCTAGTTCATCTGCTATGGCCCTTCTGAGGGGCATTTGTTGCCACTCTAACCTGGAGAGACCGCGTTGGTAAGCTTTCACTACATTATGTGTGGCGCCTAGAATGGTGGCTAGTACCGCTAAGTAGCTTTTCAGCTGAGTGGTAGCCTCTGTCCAATCCAGGGGGATGTAGGCTTTGGTCTTTTGCAAATCTAGAGAGTCCTTGAGGGAGAGGGAGTTGCCATGGGTGGAGATCATGGTGTTATATGCTGCTACATTAGCGGCCGCTTCATGCTCGCGCTTGAGGGTAGCCGCTGATCCTCCTGGGGGGGTGAAGGCTAGGGGGAGTATGCCGTCTGCTACATCAAATGGGTCAGTCCCATAGAAGTTGCAATCTTGGAACCTTTTGAGTACGGCTGTGGTGATGAGTGGCGCTTGGATGCCAAGATTGTAGGCATCTGTGGCCACTTGACTTTGGAGGACCATGTGGGTCTTTTCATGCTGGCTCTTCTTGGCCCAGGCTGTGTAGATGGGGGGAAGATCGGATTCGGTTGTTTTCCCACAGAGGAGTAGGAGCCTTTCAGTGTACAGGTTCCCCCACACTTCTCTTACAGAGTGCAGCTTAGAGGATTCTTGTCGTCTTTGGTCTAGAGACTCACTCAGTTTTAGTTGCTGGTCAGTGAGCGCTGAGAAGGCTGCGGTGAGGGAAGGGTCTGCCGGCGCCGGGCCTGCTAGGCCTGGGAGGTCTCTGAGGAGGACATTCTTCTTCATGTAGGCGCGAAGGTTGGCTTCCGCTCTGAAGGCAGGTCCGGGTTCTAGGAGCCGGATGGCGCCCAGAAGAGTGGTAGGTTGTGTCCCCACAGCCCGGAGTGTATCTAATAAGGGTTTGCAGATGTCCTCCAACCCTTGCTGGTGGATGTGGGGTTGGAGAACTTGGAAGGCCTGCTTCGGGGTGAGGCCCCTGCACAACACCAGTGGGATGAATTCGAAGGGTAGGAAACACACCTTGTGAGCCTGGAGCATTTCGGTGTGGGCAGTCCCTTCAGGAATGGCCGGGATGTAATCTCTCTCGGGGTGTTGGGCTAAATTGGCTGCATGGTGAGCTAGAAGGTACACCCGGCTTGCTGCTGCTCTTGACAGCAGGGCTGAGTCCACTCGCACCAGCTCCACCTCTTGTCCTTCCACATCATCAATGTATCCAAAGGCTCGCCCCCTGTTGGCGGATGGCTGGGTGATGGTTCCTGGATAGCGTCGGAGGCCATGGATGACCCGGAGGCGGTCCACCCCTGCTGCATCTTCTTGGAAGATGCCCAAGCCGCCAATAGCTTGTGCATTGAAAATATCCAGGAGGAGGGGGAGAAGCCGTTCCCCATCAGCTTCATTGAACAGGGTGTAGATGGCTTGGTAGATGTCATGCCTCGCAGGCGCTTCTCCAAAGGGCCCTTCCCCTAGGAAGAACTCCATGTAGTTCATTGTCGTGTAGCTAAAGGTCGAGCCGGATTCCTGGCCGGAAGTCGGCAGTGTAAGCGTTTTCCTACAAGTCGGTCGGATTGGAGAGACGCGTTGGGCTTCTCTGGTGGAGGATCCTCCCGTAGGGCGAAAAACCGACGCGTTGCGATAGATAACTATCGGACCGGGCTTGTACTTGTACAAGAAGGAATCGTCGATGTAGGCGTCTACCTACGTCGATGAGATTAGAGAGACGCGTTGGGCCTCTCTGGTGAGAGATCGACGATGAGATTAGAGAGACGCGTTGGGCCTCTCTGGTGGGATCGTCCTCACGTTGGGAGAAACAACGCGTCGCGATAGGTGACTATCGGACCAAGGTAGGCTTGTACGGGTACAATAGGGAAGACTAGTGGACCTGGACGTATAAGCCTTTTACTTATTCTACTACTAATCGGTTTAGGAGCAAAAAGAGTGAGCTGTAGGCTTGTTTCTTGTTGGAGGGAACCTTTACCGGCTTGTTGTTGCTTTGCCTGTAATTTGCTGCTTACAGCGAGATTGCTGCTTACAGGGGAATTGCTGTATTCGGTGAGTTCGTACCTACGTTGGTGTTACAGTGAGATCTTGCATACTCAAGGGTGTTCTTTGGTTCGTACGTCGTACGTTCCACGTGGCACTACCATTCCTTACATTCGGTTCGCTACATCAATTCGTACCATAAGGTTCTCGTACTCATATCGGTACCGGTATTTCAGACCAAGAGTAAAGTTGTTTGTGGCGTATGAAAACGGACAGATATTACTACCGTAGGTATTTTTATCAATGTATTCGGGCCCGGAAAACCTTTCATTTCCATACGGAGAAAGAGTATCAATCAGCATCTGAGCTAAGAATCCCTAATTGAATCCAATTCTGAAAGGAATTTATCCTACTGATCTCTTGGAATACGTGCACGGCCAAGGCCTTGTTTTGTTCCGGTATTAACTGTTAGAATAGGTTGAAAATATTGGTAGGCGTTAACAGTGTTCTTTATTGATTAGTTCTTGATTTAGGAAAATATGCGTCCTCCGACTGCTTAATTCAATAAATACTCACTCAACCCTCTCATGTATTATCTCGTGTTAATCTACAACTCTTCATGTAATTCATATATTGTTGACTTCATTGTTCTTTATGTATTTGCGACTTTTGCTCTTGACATATTCCTGTGACTGCTTTCTATTGGCTTAGATGCGACTGTATCCATTTTGGTGTTTCCTACCCCAGGGATATCTGTTGTTAATCAGATTCATGATTTCAGTGACTCTTCCTGATTTGCGGTTTTACTTAGACCCATTCATTATGTCGAAGTGAATCCCACTTAACAAGATTTGTCTCCATAAATCGACTCGTTCGATTCATTCCAACACACTTCCCTGTTTACAAGTCTATTTAGCCAACAAGCTCTGCACTGTACTTGTCAAACAACTTCTTGGAGACATTCTTGGTATGAACATCTGCGGTGTTGTTGTCGCCTGACACCCATCTTACACTGATGAAACCCCTTTCCTTGAGTTCCCTAATGTAATGCATCTTAACTCCGATATGCCTGGTTCTTCCTCCCACTGACCAGTTATTTGCAATATCAACGGCTCCTTGGTTGTCACACCATAAAGTCATTGGCAACTTCACTTGTAACCTCATCTGTATCAGTATTCGGTATACAAACATCATATCCTGTATGTTTAGCACTGCTGAATACAATTCCGCCTCTGTCGTAGACAAGGCCACTATTGGCATCATCTTGCTGAATTGTTTGACTGGTGCCCCTTCCAAATATGTGATACCAGAATTTACACTCCTTCTGCTTGAGTGCTTTGCGTACTCTGAGTCACATTTCCCAGAAATCACGAATAGCCTTGTGTCTGCTTTGCCATCCCAGCTTCCCGGTTCATTTGGTTTCAGCATATATCCAATTTCCTTTGTACTGACAATATAGTTCAGTACTCGATACAAAGCTTTATAGCCCTTCGGAGAGGCTTGCTGCATGTATCGTGATAATTCTCTTACCGCATTCAATACATCTGGCCGGCTCCACCTCATCATGTGTAAGAGGATTCCAACGCCCGATCTGTACTTGAATTGCTTTGCTGGCTCCAGGGACTCTTCAGTTTCTTTATCAAATTCCAATACACTTCCCGGCTCGGCTGGCGTCTTTGGGGCTCTCTTATGAGTTCCCCCATCACCAACCGCACCAAACTCGTCTTGGAATCTCTGTATCTTTACTGGTTGAGTGAGTCTTATCCACTTGGCAGTCCGTTCCACCTTACAACCAACATATTCCTTTAGTTCTCCTTCATCTTTGCAGTCAAATAGTCCTGTGAATTCTCCAATCGATTTCTTCACCAATCTCTTGGGTCCTGACACACAACAATCATCGACCCACAGTAGGAACACTATCAAATATCCTTCTTCCCATTTGAAGAAGACACATGGCTCAGCCTTGTTTCTTTCAAACTTCATAAAGGCCAGAGCTTTGACACATTCTCGATAGTACTGTAATGCTGCCTGCACTGTCCCGTACTGCGTCTTCATGAGCTGTAGGACTGCCCAACTTGGATACCATTTCTTGTATGCATCCGGTACCTTCATGTAGAGTTTGTGGTCCGAATTGAATTCCCCATTCAGGAATGCACCTTCCACATCTACCAGATGCTGATACCAACCTCCCATAATTGCCAAGACAAACACTACTTTGATTGCCACTTCTGTCACGACAGGAGAGGACTTATCTTGCCCATCAAAGTGCTTCCCATCGACTTGCATGAATCCTCTGATTGCATTCCTTGCTCGATACACTCCACTAGCCTTCTTCTTCATAGCCCAAGTGCTATCGAACAGTTTTGTTCTTGCTGGCAAATCTCTCTTATTCACTACCCTGAAGACATGGTATTTTACCATCTTGTCGTGTTCTATCTTTACGGCCTTCTCCCATTCCTTCTTATCTACCGTAGCCATTGCTTCCTGGTAGTTCATGGTTTGGAGTTCTCTGGTGTTGTCATAGTTGTGTCCTGAAGCGCCGACGAGATACAACTCCGAATCCTCGGCCTGTAGAACTGCTGCGACCAATCAATACTCATCTTTGTGGTCTTTATATCCATATCCTTCTTCCAGTCTTTGGTATACTCTTCCTTTCTTGGACAGTCCATGGAGTATAAGGCTTTCCGCATCGATTGCTTCTTCAAGGACCTCAGTGTTTAATAGATCGTATTCCATTGCTCCTAACTCTGCTGTCTCCTCCAGGTAATTGTCTTCAATGTCTGTTGCGACAGCCACCAGTTCCTCGTCAATGAATAAGGAAAGGCCATAGTTTCGATTCTTGGTGCCATCCGGGGCCCTTGTTGACCTCAGCACTCTCCCACTTCTTGAGGTAGTCACCGGTACTTCATCTTCATCTTCCTCGCCAGAGGTCTCATCTGCATCTGAGGAATCTTCCTCGGACCCTTCTGGGGAGATAGATTGTTCTTCTTCTTCTGGAGGAGTCGATTCTTCTTCATCTACTGTGGTACCGGACGATTCAGAACCTTCCTCTTCTTCGTCTGCTTGGGCTTCTGACAGCAGATCGTTTGCGAAAGTGCCCTCAATAGTTATTGGGGCTACTCTTCCCTTTCTCTCCTTGAAGTACATCCGGTCCAGCTAAAGCACGTCTCTTGACTTTAGAAATGATCTTGACTTGGGGTCAAACATCGTATAGCAATCCCCAGCATGGTCTTCTGAGTAATTGACAAATAGACATGTCTTACCTCTAGCCGCAATCTTTGGTGTGCCTGTTTGGTGTGTCTTTACGACGCCAGCCATTCCCGCGACTTGCATGTTGTTTATCCAGTCCGGATTCTTGTCTACCATCCATTCATATCTAGTTTTCTTGGTTCCCTCTATTTCTTC
Source organism: Pseudo-nitzschia multiseries (assembly GCA_037355745.1). NCBI lineage: Eukaryota > Bacillariophyta > Bacillariophyceae > Bacillariales > Bacillariaceae > Pseudo-nitzschia > Pseudo-nitzschia multiseries. The sequence goes on along the minus strand of CM074784.1, from coordinate 20,121,108 downwards.
CACATTCAGCATGTCTACTTGGTGACACCACTTGAGGAAGGCAGCGAATAGTACATACCTCAACTGATTGGGTACGCCGGCTGCCTCCAGCGCCGCTCTTGTTAGACTACATAGGTTGTATATCCGAGTCTCCACTTTGGAGTTCCTCTGTGGAGTCTTTGCTGTGAACTCGAACTGGATTCCAAATTGCCAGCTTACTCCGTTAATGGCCTTCTGGAACTTTATGTTCTCTCCAGCATCGTCACATCGAATCCTCTTGAGTTCCTTCCCGGTTTGCTTCATGCTGTTGAACTTTGAACAGAATTCCTCGATGAATCCATTCTTCTTGCTGTACCATCCCAGCATTGCTGCTCCAGAGATGTGTTCTACTGCCACGACCAGACAGTTGTTGGTCGGGAAGTAGACCTTACCCTTGGGGTTCTTCGGTTTCTTCAATCGCATGCCATCGATGTACCACAGTTCGCCTATGGTATTTGGTGGATTCTTCTCCCCTTCTCCTAGGTTCTTTTGTCTGGCTTTACCTTTAGCACAGGCTTCGCACTTCTTGAACGGGGTCCTTGTAAGTTCCCAACCCAAGTGATTAGCGATTTGCTTGGTCCTTGCGATGTTGTTGTGGCCGCAGAAGGCATGGGCCTTCGCCATTGTCATCTTGCTCGGTGTAGCTAGGGCCACTTCTGGTGTTTGCATGTCAGCATCTTCACTCTCTAGATACATAGCCCAGAGAGTACCGTTGCCTTTGGTCCTCATTGGGATATCAAAGTGGAGTTCTTGGTCCCCTTTGTGTAGTCTAATGCCGGTTGCGTTTCCTGTCATCTCCCACCCTTGGCTTATCATCTTGGTAGCCGCACACAGATTGAACTTGCAGGCACCATATTGACAGTCCGTGAACTTGATCCTGCTCTTCCTTTGGCCATCTTTGTTGTATTGGATTCCGGCTTTATCAAGGAGCTTAGTTACTTGTAATCTTGTTCCGTTTGCAGCAACTTGTGGGCTCAGTAGCTGTAGCTTCTCCACTGATCTTTTCGATGGAGTAGTTCCTTTGGTGTGATTAATCGTGTTTGCAGTTGCTCCCGTATCTACTATCCACAGTTGGCTCATATACAAAGATTTTGTCCCACTAGACAACAGTGCGCATTCCAACATTGCTCCCTGTGTTTTCTCTGCATTGGTTTCTTCAACGGTAGCAGACATAAGTATACAATCTTCTATCCCGGGTGTGATCCCGAGTTGGTATTCCCAATTTGGAAATTGTTCTTCGGTTAGAATTACCTCGTCCCTTTTATGGTTTGTATTCAGGGAGATGCCGTTGCCCGTTTCTGGTTCGAGCTTATTTCTTTTATTTTCTTGCGGATAGATTCCCTTTCGGATTTTACGGTACCCCATTGTGATGGGATCTCTCCACTCCATCTTTTGGTGTTCTCGTGGATTCCGTGTCTCTTCCAATTGCTCAACGGATGGTATTCTCATCCATCCGTGTTCTTCGGTTTTGATGTAACCGTCTCCTTGTTGCTTCCTCAAATCCTTTCGGTCATTACTCTCATAATTTTCCTTTCGGTTGGATTTGAAAAGGAGATTCATTATCTGTTTCTTATTTCTTCTTTCGGAATGGTGATGACAGAGGGTTCCTTTCCGGTATCTCGGCTCTGCTTCCACCATGATATCTTCGGCCGCGAGGAAACAGTACTCCTCGTCTATTACACCGGCCGCTATACTCTCATCTGAGTCGCTGTAGCTTTTCTTCTGGTCTTTCTTCTGTAACCATTTCGGTTTACTTTTAGGATTCTTATCCCAACAGGCCTTTTCAGTGTGCCCTGCCTTTCCGCAATGGCGGCACTTTGTTTTCTTAGTCGTTTCATCACAGTCTCTTTTCATGTGGCCCTTCCTGCCGCATCCATAGCACCATATGTCCTTGCCTTTGCCCTTGCCCTTCTTCTTGGGCTTCTTCTGTCCCTTTCTGGGTTTTGGCTTTCGGACCTCTTCATCAGATCCGGAGGAGGAGGACTCTCCGGCGTACATTACGACTTCGTCTTCACGATTATCTTTGGGTTGCTTGGACTTCCAAAGCTCAAACATGTTGCGCCGAAGCTCCTTCATTGTGGGGTCTCCCCCATGGTCTCTGCGCGCATCGGATCTTACTCTCAAGATAGTGTCCTGGTACTCATTTGGTGCCTTCTGCATGATTGTAGACACCTTGTCTTCTTCGGTTAGAGCCGACACCCTTCCTCGATACTTGATATCGATCGCCGTTATCTGAGTGAATAGAGTCTTCGGATTCTCCTTCTTCTTCATGGAGATCTTCCAGAGATCATTCTTCTGGTCCACCTTCCCGGTCACGTCGTCGGGTGAGAACTCATCCTTCATCTCCTTGATGACTTGATGTGCTTGGCCACTGGGCCATTCATAAGTCCTGGAGTGTTCTATCCAAGCCACGTAGTCCTCGAAGTCTTGGAAGGCCATTGTAAGGGTTGCAATGGCCATCTTGTTCCTGGTAACAGCTTCTTCTTCACTTGTGGTGAAGAGCTGTTTAACTTCTTTACCATCCTCTGCGTACTTCCGTTCCACCTCAGGAAGTTCCGGGTCCTTGACCTCGCTAAGCGCCTTGTCAAAATCCTTCTGGACCGCGTAGGCTCGCATCATGGACCACCATTGTGGATAACTCGTAGTGGTTTTGTACTTGGGGATGTAAAGTTTGATGTCCTTTAGGCTAGGCATCGTGTTAGTTTTCTCGGTCTCTTCCTTCTCTTGTTGTTGCCGGTTATAGATTGATCAGATCTTTATTCACTTACTTTCAACGCTTACTGTTCAAGCGTTCTTCGAAGAATGTTAGAATAGGTTGAAAATATTGGTAGGCGTTAACAGTGTTCTTTATTGATTAGTTCTTGATTTAGGAAAATATGCGTCCTCCGACTGCTTAATTCAATAAATACTCACTCAACCCTCTCATGTATTATCTCGTGTTAATCTACAACTCTTCATGTAATTCATATATTGTTGACTTCATTGTTCTTTATGTATTTGCGACTTTTGCTCTTGACATATTCCTGTGACTGCTTTCTATTGGCTTAGATGCGACTGTATCCATTTTGGTGTTTCCTACCCCAGGGATATCTGTTGTTAATCAGATTCATGATTTCAGTGACTCTTCCTGATTTGCGTTTTTACTTAGACCCATTCATTATGTCGAAGTGAATCCCACTTAACAAGATTTGTCTCCATAAATCAACTCGTTCGATTCATTCCAACATTAACAACAACAACAACAACAACAACAACAACAAAACCTGACTCGTAACCTCGGCCAACAACAATGCAGTTCTAACAGGTCAAATCGATTGAGTTTGGAAACTTTGCGTGGTCCTTACTCGATACAAATGCCGTTGATAACGCCCTCCGTAGGACACGTGGAAGTAGGCAAAGTATGTACTATCACAATTGGAATAGTGAAAAATGAAAGTGAAACTATATTCTGTCTATTTTCTTGTCCTTGACTTCTTCATCACAGAAGTTGGACTTTTAAGCTTTGTGGAAGGGGGCGGGATGGTCTTTGATCGCTCTTCTTCCTTTTCCTCCTCCTCGTAGTCATCGTAACTGCTTGTTTCTTCATCGCTTTCTGAAGATGAATCGTCACTTTCTACGTCGTCGTCGTAATCTGCGTCCGAAAGATCGACACTATTGTCATCGTCATCGCTGTCATCGCTATCATCATCGCTGTTTTCCAACAATCTTTCGTGTTTTTGAGCATCAGTTTCATCGAGCAGGCTATAGATAACGTTACTCAACCGTATTTGAATTTTTTCAACCTCGTCCAGATCTATGCTCGTGTACACGACGATAGTCCTTATCAATAGATGTTGGAATCGTTGAGGAAGGAGAGCTTTATCCATGCCTTCCATTGCATTTAAGAGGGCGGCCATGCCTACGACCGACGGTTTGGAGCGGACAAAGGAGTGATCGGCGATGCCCAGTTCTGTCTGATAACGGGCGTAGTCGAAAATCGCTTCAACCACGGTTGATGGCACAACGTCGGGCAGAAAAGCTAAATAATGCAATACAAACGCCAACGGAGTTGGACCGCTCACTCTCCAATCTATTGCCTCGAGAATACTCTGTTCCATACTGGCAAATTCCATTTCTGTATAACACCCTCGACTAAGATCCGCTAACAGCGATGTTTCCATCTCCAAAGGTTCGTGCAATTTGATCGCAATGTAGAGGCAAGTCATGGCCACCAATTGATACTCTTTGCGGTCTCCCAGTGCCTTCTTCCCCTTGTTTGAGCACATGTATCGGTCCAAATAGGACATGCCGATACCCACCGTTTCGCGACGAAACTTGCAAAAATCGACGACCTGGTAGCACCATTCGCACATCTTAACCCGACAATCTTCATCCACAGGTTTTGCAACCTTTTTCCGAATGGACTCGTTGGCTGCTAAATAATCAAAGCAACTGTACTCGTTTTCTTCTTGGATAAGCATGATCGACAGTCTATCCGGCACATCATCTTTCACGTGATCCGGAAGAATGGCGTATTCTATTGAGGTTGTTTCGAGTGTCAGCGTCTTGACCATGATCTTGGTTTTCTTTCCGAACCTGGTTTTTGTCACTTCGTCCCAGTTTGATTTGATTGCTTCGTAGCAGTTCTTGTCGGTAGGCTTCCAATCGAGAAAAGGTACAGAATGAATTAAGACGTCACGCTGCGAAATCTCGTAATGAATACGAGTACTCGTATGAAGCAATCAATGGGGACTTCGCATCCTTTCTGCATTGTGCCGTATTCATTCAAGTAGTGTCCGATACGAGTACCGTACTTCCAACTTGAAACAGATAATTGCGGAACGCACAGGTGCAAAAAAGCACCATACGAGTACAGGTACATCATACGAGCAGAGCATAAAACTGTTTTTCTACCATATCAATCTGTAATAGGCCCTTCGCTTTCGAAGACTCGATGCGAACTCTTTGTGACTGTTTTTATTACATTATGAAAAATGAGCGCCTAGCTAGTGAATTTCTAACCAGTTCTAAGCGAATTAAAAAAAATAATACTTTAAGAGATTATTTTATACTAAGTCAGAGATCAGTCAGACCTCGGTCTGTAGGATTGTGCGCAGTTTAACGGTTAACGGCAATTTCCTCTGACTTGGTCGAATAACCACTTTCAGCAATTCTAACCAATCAAATTCAACCATGTCAGAAATTCTAACCAATCAAATTCAATCATTTCAGAAATTTTAACCAATGAGATGAACACATAATAATAGGAAAGCGAACACATGAAAGCGAACATGTGACACGAACATAGAACAAGTCTTTGGCGCCGGCGGCACCAACCCACAAAAACATCAGAAGGCTAAGCCGAACCAACAAACACAGCAAACACATACACTTTGATTCTGACAAACAAAGAACGGAACGAAACATAAAGACACAAAAAACGTCGAAAACGTCGAAGCAACCGAAACAAGGACAAAACAGCCAAAACACTTGCAATTTCCACAAAATAACACCACTATCCTCAACAAAACACCCCCCTCGGTCTCCAGCAAGCAAAATGTCTTACACAAGCGGAATATTTGCCAGAGCAGCACGGCAAGTCCAACATGACGACAATGATGGTATTCCAATGAATACTCAACTTGCCTACGGTCGAAAAGGGGAGGAATTCCTTCAGTATTGCACCAGCGTATTTTCTTCCTTTGGTTACTCTACTCAAATAGTGACTGAAGAAAAAGTCTTTGGCTTCCTCTTCTATCAGGCCTACCGGACGCGAAGGACAAGAGGCCGGTGTAAGAAGGGGCAATCACGAACGCAAATTTTCGACCCCGTCGGCTACCACTCCGTGATGGCCAAATACAACAACACCAATCATGCCGGCGCTTCTTGCGAGTCAATGCTGGAGACAGAGACAGACCCTGTAGGTTATGATACAGTGAATCAGTACTTTTGTTCCATCCTCAAAATATTGCGACATCAGAGAAGTCAGAATGCCAACACTCTTACAAAGGAACACCTTCGAAGTGACAGGGTTACACAGTTGCTCCGCGTTGTCCAAGTAAGAAAGAAAAGGATCAAGCTGATTCGACACGACGAGAAAATTGATCACGCGTTGTCCCCCTACATGACCGTGTCAAGCATCGAGCGAATCGAGGCCTTCTTGTTCTACAAGCATTGTACCAAACACAACTACCACATCGCTGCCTTGAGGGACCGTTTCTGTTTCCTTATGACCCATTGCGGTGTTCTCCGGGGGGAGTCCTTGTTCAAATGCACGTTGTCCGATCTGTGCAGCATCATCAAAGCTGACGAAGGCGTACACTCCTGCCTGATCTTTATCATGCAAATCATTACAGGGAAAACAAACGGTCAGCGAACTTTGTACGGTCGTGTCATCAGGCACCGCAACGTCAACATGTGTCCCATTGGCGCTTTGGGCTTCTACTTAATGGCGCGATTCCATGCAACCGGAGAACTTGCGTGGTATGACTTTGCAGAGAACGCGTCATGGTTCGAAGTCAAATTACTCACCGATTGTAATCACTCGCAGAACCACCGTCCGATAACAGACCAAGCGTATGCAAAAACGATGCGGAAAGCATGCACGGCGTTGGGCGTCGCATCGAAGCATTTCGTTCACTTTGGCCGCGGATCAGGTGCAGTTGCGTTGGAGATGCAAGAAGTGGATCCCCAATACATCAAGATGATCGGAAATTGGAACCTTGATGTCTGAGAAGATCGGTACTCCTCAAAACTCCCACTGAAGGCAATGCGGGTCTTGGCTGGACATGCACAAGAGAGAGGCAGCTTCTTCTTACCCCGTGGTACCATCGACCCACCTCCAGAGCTCCGTCGTCAAGTATTCCCGTTCCTTGACAAGGCAATGGACACAATTGCGAATCATTCCACCCCCGACAAGTCGACTGCTCAAGCATTCTTTGAGCTCCTCTTGAATTTGCAATGTGTCGTACTGCAGGATGCCGCGGTCTTGATACACAACGGGAGACCGAATTGCCTCTTCTCCTTGCCTGTTTTCAACTCGGAATTGTTCCATGCTTATCAAGCACAAGTCATCGAAAAGGTTATGGGAGCAGGACTCGATGAGGAGAGAGGAGGCAGTACTACCGCAATCCAACGAAGTATGGACGTGGCACTTCCGGGGTTTCGTGACCGGCTTCACAATATTCATACGGAAGTCCATAATGTTTCAAAGGATGTTACACGGATAGACGATAAGGTTAGCAAATTTGAACAGAAACAAGATGCCATCAACAGACAAATACACCATTACCTGCAGCACATGGCGGCCTTTTGTCTCCCAACAGAAGCAGACGGAACAACAACAACCGCCGGGGCACGAGGTACTAACCTTATTCCCCAAAAAACCTTGATTCGTCAGCATTCCGCGGTGTCGTCGATGTGGAAGGAGTGGTTTGGACTTGAGGACTTCAAAGAAGATGACTTCCCTGGAGGGATTGAAGAGCTTGAAAAGACATTCGGCAATCGTTGGAGGAAGCATTATAGCGCGGCCGAGCAGAAGCAGTTCTCGCGACTCAAGTGTATTATAGAGCTCATCAAGGATAGAGTTCATTCTGGCCAATCCTTAGAGATACTTCTGGAGGAAGGTGATGCCTTAATGAAGGCAAAGACCACGCTGACGTCACTCCACAACCATGTCCGGAAGGCTAAGTTGTTTCGACTTGTTATTCCAGCATCCCAATCCCAATCGATAATCAATCCCGCTTTGCGAACGGTTTGATAGATCGACTTGTAGATTGTTGATTGGACAGATTGTTGATTGGACTCGATCGATCGATTCGATTGGAGAGAGGGGGAGCCAATTCAATTGGAGAGAGGGATAGCCGATTCGATTGGAGAGAGGGACGAGAGCCGATTCGATTGGAGACTCGATCGATTCGATTGGAGAGGAGGACTCGATCGATTCGATTGAAGAGGGGGAGGAGGAGACTCGATTGATTGGAGAGGACTCGATTGATTGGAGAGGACTCGATCGATTGGAGAGGACTCGATCGATTGGAGAGGACTCGATCGATTGGAGAGGAGGCGAGTCAATTGGAGAGGAGACTCGATTGATTGGAGAGGAGACTTGATTGATTGGAGAGGAGGCGAGTCAATTGGAGAGGACTCGATCGATTGGAGAGGACTCGATTGATTGGAGAGGAGACTCGATCGATTGACGCGATCAATTGGAGAGGGGGAGGAGCGCCGCGGATTGGAGAGGAGAGTCGATTGTTGATTGCTGGAGAGGGGGAGAGCCGCGGATTGGAGAGGAGGAGGAGAGTCGATTGTTGATTGCTGGAGAGGGGGAGAGCCGCGGATTGGAGAGGAGAGTCGATTGTTGATTGCTGGAGAGGGGGAGAGCCGCGGATTGGAGAGGAGAGGAGAGTCAATTGTTGATTGCTGGAGAGGGGGAGAGCCCCGGATTGGAGAGGAGAGGAGAGTCGATTGTTGATTGCTGGAGAGGGGGAGAGCCGTGGATTGGAGAGGAGGAGGAGAGTTGATTGTTGATTGGAGAGAAGAGCGAGTCGATTGTTGATTCTGGAGACAAATCCCATGATCGATTTGATTCCAAGATTGTTTTGCTTAGCATCAGTTTAGGATGAACAATCCCATGGTCGATTCGTTTCCAAGATGATTCCGCTTAGCCAAGTTTGTTAGCAGAGCCAAAAAAGATGCAGAGTTTAGTTCCAAATTTGAAATTATGAGCTCTTTGTTGCAAAAGTAGAAATTATGAAGTGGAATCACTTGTTATCTAGTAATATCGCGTGTACGTAGTAGAATCACGTGCAAATTGCAAGAAAGAATTTCTTCCTTTTGCAAATCACTCCAACCAATCTCAACCGATCGTGGAAATCGTTCCCATTTCCTTGAGTATTGAACAACGCAATAATTTGCGATAATGTTTTGGGATTCACCTCGGCCGGTGAGTTAAAAACTAAAGTGGAGAACTAAAGTGGAGAACACTCTTCCCTTTTGAGTTCGGGTTTCATCCGTTGGATAGAAGAGGTGCGGTACTAGTCTACTAAAATAAGTGGTGTCCAGTACAAAACCTACGCTGACTTGAGTAGTAAAATGAAATAAGTAGTGTCTCGCGGTACTAAAATAAGAGTCCAGTACTAAACCTACGCTGACTTCTGTAAAATAACTCGTGTTATTTTACCGGTACAGTATTAATAAGTCAGTTATTATATACTCAAGTCAAAAATTGCGCGTGCGCAAGTCAGTCAGGGAGTCTGACTTGGAGTCGATTCTGGTAAAAATAATGACCATGATGTCGGTTCCCCACAATTCACTTAATGAAGAAAGGCAAGGATGCGTTACTACGGATCCGACAACAATTGAGACTGACGCTTTTTGCAACCAAAATGAAACCAATTTGCATCGAGTTTACATCCAACTCTTGGTACAAAGTACTATGCAATCCAAATAAAACCAATTTACGGTACATCCATATAACATTAAAAAAGATTTTTGTACCGGTAAGAATAAACAAAAATTGGAGTATTGAGTGATTCCCACTGATGATAAAGTAATAAAAGTTTGCGACCAAAGTAATAAATCTATTCACATAGTGCATAGATTTATAAAGAACTATTGAATATAATTTGGCAGCCGACACTGTCTCGACTTTCGAAACTTTATTAACTGAATAAAAACCCAATAAACTCCAACGTAATCTTAAAATCATACCCAACACACAAATAAATCATGTGCACCTCCTGCACCTCTTCGACCTCTTTTGCCGGCATGCTTTTTTTGGTGATCATCGCTAAATTTGGCCAGCTGAAAAAATTCAAACAGTCGGTAAAGAAGAACCACAACAACATTATGCCTTGTCTCTCCAGCTCATTAGACAGGGCACCAATGTCCTCCTACACTACTGTTGCTGCTCTTGTCGCGCTTGCTAGATTATTAGTAGGAGACAATTCGTCAGTAGACAATACCTCACTAGAGGCGGACGATGTGTTGTATGATGAATCGATCTTATTCAGCTGCTCATACAACAAAGAAAAAGGAACAAGAACACCTTCAATACCATCGATCATGACAATCAACAACATGCCCTTGGCTGGAGGCAGGAAAGGCGGCGTTGGCAACTACATCAAGGCCAAGTTGGAGAGCATGTTTGCTGTCATTAGAGCTGTCTTACCATGTGGAGTTGATGACTGGGATGATATCAGAGACCTACACGCTAAAAAATATCCTCTAAGGGATGATTTTTCTATTCGCAACAAATTCAATCCATTGTACCAGAAGAAGGCGCCAACTGGCAATCCAAACATAGTAAACAGTCTCCAGCAGCATCACAACTACAGCAGCAGTGGTGACAGTGATGACATTGCCAGCAGCAGTGACGAAAATTTGTTAGGAATCAATTAATTGATTAGTGAAGACAAATCGAATTGTTAGACTAATTGAATCATTAGATTGATTAGTTAGTTAGTTAGTTAGTTGTTAGTTAGTTAGTTAGTTAGTTAAAATAAACGAATTGATTACAAAATAGTCAAACTCAACAACACTACTACCACCGTTGCTCCAGACAGAAACTTAGGCTACAACAACCATAGAAAAACTCTATTGCAACCCCTTAAAAGAGGGATTCAAACCCACTAAAGGTGCGCTAGAGCAAAATTATTTGGTCGTATTGCCAACTGCTCTAAATAATGCTAATTTGTAACTACTATCCATTATCTAATTTGCTGATGTAATCGATTGACTAATTGATTGTAAATGATCAATTGTAATCAATCAATTCAACTCTAAAATACATCGTTTGCAGTTTCAATTGGTACCGCATTGTAGGAGAAGAAACCTTCAGTCTGACTCATGTAGGTGTTGAGTATGGTGTTGATTCCAACTTTAGCTGTCTGGAAATTGTACAACAACACAACAAGCTTCAGAATGATCCTCCTGTCTCCCGTTTCTTCCAACAACATGTTATCTTTGAGTCTAGGGAACCCAGCAACATGTTATCTTTGAGTCGAGGGAACCCACCTTGGATCTATCTCATCCCCCATTCAGACATCTGTCTAACGCTAGTTTCTTGTCTGTTCACTGTAATAGCCTTGCAAATGGCGCATTTTTTCATTGCCGCGACCTCTTTGTTAGGTGTAACCTCCGGTATTTCTACAGGAGCTGTTAGAGGGTTGTATTGACTACTTCTAATGAGGTAGTTGTTTGTAGATAACTTAAATGCCAAATCAACCACCACCTTTGCCTTATACAACTCATACATGCACTCCATCTTTTCATACAAGCCGTAGTCAGCCTGAGTACTATGATGCCAAGACCCAGGAGCGTTCAAGACACAAGCCCGGATCCTCCCATCCCAGCAGAAAAAAAGACACTATTGACGTATGTAGCACAAGTCCAAGCATTGTAGTATTGGTTCTGTTTCGTCCAGCCACCAGACTGCTGGATATACAGTTTAAGCCCGTTGCAAGCACCCCACAGTCTGTGTGGACCAAGTGCTGGATACTTTGTAGCAATAGCATTGATGTATTGTTGAGTCTATTCTTCATTTGGCAAGCAAACTTTTGCAGCAGGATGGTCTTGTAATGCAGAAAGAAGGGGCTTGCGTCTCAATTTCAGCCATCTGTACATAGGAGAAGCTGTTAGTAATCCAAACGCTATAGCAACTGCTCTTGCTGCTGATCCTCTGGTTTGGAACCAGAATAAGATAAGAGCTAGACATCCGATTGCATCGAACTCTCAACAACAAATAAAATCGTGTTTATTATGTTCCTTAAACTTCCGAATCGATCCAGTGTTCTTATCAATAGTGTACAAATCGAAGAGAGAATTGATTATATCTAGAAGCTCCCTGAATACTACACGGTCGACTCCACAGCAATTCAAAAGGGCTTGATCATTGCTTGATCGATAGAGATACATGAAAGCAGATTGATTGTATCTCTTAATTGCAATCCTAGGAGTTCTACGATCCCTTTTTTTCTTATCTTACTCACCAAGCAGTGGGTTGTTGTAATCGGGAGTTAAGTATTGTCGTAGTAGTTTCCAAGCAGTGCTAACTCCAGGGCCATGTTGATTGTCGATTGCCAATCGTTGCCAGTTTAAAAAAGAAAGAGTTCTTCACAAAAGAGTGCTTGCTGGAGAGGAACTTAAGTCTTTTAGCAAGGATAGTGAGGAATCAGAAAGCAAAGCAATATCAGCAGCAAATTGTACGGTACATGAAAAATTCTGAAATTTTCAACTGCCGGCCTGCCGGCCAAAATAGGCGGGTTGGTGGCGCGCGTAGTGATTAAACAGACAGTTACTGTTTCTTATATTTAGAGATTCCAAATTTCACATTCACTTGGAGTGAATATTTAGTAAAAAATATTGATCCGTTGGATGTGCCAAAAATCTATTCAATCTATTCACTCTTGATTTTTTTTTAATTACTTTGGTCTTTTATTACTTTATCATTGGTGGGAATCACTCATTTAGGAACAATAACCAAAAAATTGGAGCATTTCTTAAGAGTTCTCCACTGACTCCAAAATCGTTATGTAAACTATTATTTATGAACCTGTAAGGTATTTCTATAATTTATTTAGGGTAACGCAGAAACGTTCAACACCCTTTTGCGCACCAAAAAGTTCAAGATTTTGGATTGTGAGTTATTTGCAAAAGAAAGTCAAGACGCGAAATCCAGAAAACACCATACAAAAGACAATGAAAAATACCGTGCAAATACAATGTTCCAGAAGTCCTTCCTGACTATGGAACCAAAATGACTGTAAAAATGAGTGCTTAAATTTTTGCAAATGTCATTAGGCTGTGTAAAATTGAAATTTATGTCTACAATAATAAAAATACTAACTATTTTGTTTTACGATGTGTAAACAACCTAAACATCCATTAGGCCTAGGACATACTAGATACAGAATTAAGACATATTAAAAGCAGAACATTGTATCTTGGGCTTAGCTTTTAAAATGATATATGTCCGCATTTCTTAGAGAGGATTAAAAACAGGAGCTTCCATTTGAATAAACTCAATATCTGTGCAGGCTCGCATGGTTGACAACTTCAAAACACTCTTTGTTGAAACTACCTAGTAGTGCCCGCCGCTCAGAGGGGGTTGCTATAGACTGAAGACAGCACACGTAAGAACAATGTAACAAATCATAACTCCATAACTAAGCCGAACTATAAGACGTTGAAGATACCACTCAAAAGCTTAAATAAAGATCTTTCCAAAGGTCACTATAACACAAATTCGACATTTTCGTTTTTTGGGGGGTCAGAACCCCGAATGTTGAACATTTCTGCGTTACTATGATTATTTAGTAACAATTTTTCGACAGACTGGATGTAAACTTGTTGATGTTAAGAATTGGTTACAATTCCGTTGCAAAAAGCGTCAGTCTCAATTGTTATCGGATTCGTGGTATTGCGGAATTCCCGCGACGGGCACGTCTCTTGTACCATACGTATCTCTACAGGACTCTACAGAGCAACTCTCGTAGTAGTAGCTTTTCCTGTAAAAAACTCTGATACTAATTTTGCAAATATGTGAATTCACGCATGATAGCTCCCCCATCCTACTATGTATTTCCCCCTCCTCCGTTTTGGTTGGCACGTGTTGACCCCTCTCTAAAAAATCCGAGGCGTGTGCACCGAGGATTTTTCTTTAGATAGGGGTTGACTCCTGCCAACTGAAATTCAGCTTGGAGTAGTAGTAGTATCCGGGTGGGGGAGGAGTTTTCTTTAGGCTGCTTCCTTTTTCCCTTTTTCAGGGTTGAGTTTAACAGGTTTGAACGCTGGATCGTCGATGATTCTCTTGAGGGCATTCTGATAGCTGTTCTTGCAAGCATTTGCTTCCTTGTCTTCCACCTTTGCAGATGAATTAAATACAGTATCTTCTCGTCCGATAACTGTCACGCGACCCAACGCGACCCCTCGCAAGCCCTATTTTCAGAGAATCAACCCTGCCTTTGTTATGCGCAAGGGCATTTTTTTAAATTCACAATTTTTGTGGTGAAGATTTTTGACCCCCTCAGGTTGCGACCAAAATTCTCCCTGATGACTCAAAATGTCCATTGATCTCTCAATTTTGACTAAATTGATTTAAAAAATCTATTTCTTGCTACCAAACTTTCTAACCTTAACCCAAGATATGAAATAAAATTAATTTCAAAAGTGTTTGTTTGCTATGTTCCCGCGTTGTTTTCTACGGTACCGGTATGTCACGTCGTGTCTTCTTTCATACCATCGTGCCTTTTAATGCTCGCTCCAATAGCATCATGCTCGTTTTAACAAATTTTTGTAGAAATCTACAGCACTACCTTCCTACATTTTTTCACCACCATTATCCCTTTTTTCCTTTTTTTGGAACAGCGTTCCAAAAAATGCTCTTTTCGTACATATGTGTCCGGGTGTATTATGATAGTAGTAGTAGTAGTAGTAATGTAGGTATGCTGATAGTAACAGCTTCTTTTGGGGTGGTGAAACGTTTTTTTGTACAATTCATGTCAACAATCATGGAACGGCGTTTCAGAATTCTCTAACCGGAACGGCGTTTCAGGCTTTTGTGTTCAAATCATGTTTAAATTTGAAATCTCGGTGCCAAACAACTTCCTAACCTTAACCCAAGATATGAAATAAAATTATTTTCAGAAGTGTTTGTTTGCTACTTTGTACTATGTTTCCGCGTTGTTTCTATGTCACGTCGTGTCTTCTTTCATACCATCATGCCTTTTCATGCTTACTCCAATAGCATCATGCTCATTTTCATCATGTTCATTGAACACCACCATCGCAACCATTTCTTCCCCTCCCTTCTTCCAATAGAAGAATATGTCACAACCTAGTAAAAGCCGATGTCACTTCAAGAGTGGTTGTTATACCAAAATACCCAAATCATTTATCTGTTGTAGCTGCTTGTCCTATAAGGGCAAGTCGAAGACATTCATTGGAAGCAGACAAGATTCCACTTCACACCAATCATACCGATCTGTATCACGAGGCCTGTCACGTCACCTTGATTCAATAGCTGTTTGCCGTGATTTCTATTTAAACCATAACCTAATGGAATTTTCATCATCTGCCAAAGAAGAATCCACTACTACAGTTTGTCATTCCCCTTCACAATGTGGCCTGATATTGACGGAGAATGGTCCAATTGTTCCCTCCGCCGCTGTTGCTGCCGCTCACACTAACAAGGCATCCTCTAACGAAATGTTCAACTCTGTTCTAAACAGTCAGGTAGTACACAACTTATTTGTTCCACCAATTGATCGAAATGTAACGGAATCACAGTTGTTTCCTTCAGAAGACAACAGCAACAACAATGACATGGTTATTCATGAAGAAATTTGCCTTCCTATTCAGAACAATAATGGTATGGATGCTGCGGAACCCACCGCATACCAACCAAACATCAATGAAAGAGAGCAATTGATCTGATCCCATGTTTCTTTTTCACCTACCAATAGACTCATTGCTGAAATAAAGCTCATGAATCTAATGATGAAACACAAGTTACCTCTAAACACATTCAAATCTATTTTTCAATGGGCAAACAAATGTCAAACTATTCATGGTGTTGACTTTAGCTCTACCTTCCCCCGTCATCGAGAAGCCATATTTAGTGAAATCAAGTCTAATTTGGGTATTTCTGAGACCAAGTTCAAGCCACACATAATTAACTGATTACCTTGCAACTTACCCACCCAAATATTTGTTCGATCCTTCCCAGACGCACTTCATTCCCTTCTGACCAATAAGGAATTGATGCAAGAAACCAATTTGTCTTTTCTGAATGTCGAGACTCGTCCTCTTTCACCCGAAAACAACCCACCAATCACCAACAAAATATACATAACAAAACTACACCACTGGTCTTGGTGGACAGAATCGTGGAAGCAGATCTGCAATGAAAATGATGAAATCCTTGTTCCGATCATTTTCTACATGAATAGAATCAGCTTGGATGCACATGGCCGTCTGTCACTCACTCCTCTCAACATGACCCTTGGTATTTCCAATGTTGAAGCAAGAAAACGACCTGACGCTTGGACCACAATTGATTTTCATCCCGACACTGAAATTGAGAGCATAAGACACACACACAAAAAAACACGGCAAAAGATAATATTTAAAATCTAAACACCGCGCTGGCATCTTCTTTGCAATCTTTCAAGCAAGTATGTGAAATGCAGGGCGGGTTGGAGTGGGATTATCTTCCGTATGCAGGAAAAGTGTTCAAAATGAAAATGAAATTTGCGATTGCATATGTTGTTGGTGATACAGAACTTCGCAACAAACTATGTGGAAAGTATGGATCCTACACGCAAAAGGTGAAGAAATTGTGCTGACACTGTACATGTCCTACACGTGTCATCCATAAACCAAAAGCCCAAGTGGAGGTAGTGACTTGGCTCTGGGTTCCAGAAGATTTTGACCCCCCCCCCCCCAAACATTTCTGCAAGGGAATACAAGGAGTACTTCAAAAGCATTTCCCACCATCCCATAAAAAATGCTTTTCACAGTCTCAATTTTGGTAGTAATGTCAACAACATTCACTTTGCTACTCCCGGTGAGTGTTTGCATATGCATCAACTGGGTGTAGCACGTCGGGCAGTAGAATCACTCGATTCTTTGTTAAAAGGTAGTCCTAAGTGTTGGTATGCCCCTGATTTAAGCATGAATGGCACATCAGCTACTATTGGTTCACTTGCGCAGTTATACGGTGGTCTTTTGTCAAGGCAATTGGACAGAGATTTCCCTAGAACCAAGTTTTCCAGTCAGCTTCTCTCCATTACCAAAAAGGAGGGTAATGATTATTCGGGAATGCTCATTTCCATTCTGATCACCCTTTGTTCTGATGTGGCAATAAACATCATCCAGGACGCGACATTTATTCAGAAACAAGTAGAGGTCATTCAACTGATCCTCTCCATGGAAGAATTCTTGAAGCATGGGAATATAACCATTTCTGGATTGGAAAATCTCCCCAAGATGATAATCCATTTTATCAATTGTATTAATTCCACCTGCCTCAGAGAGGGAATGGGTACAAAACTGATCAAAAACCATCTATACGTTCACCTTGTTGAGTACATAAAGCTTTGGGGACTTCCATGCGGATGGGATTCTTCTTATTCGGAATCACACCACAAAACTGAAATCAAAGCACCCTCAAAGAACACTCAACAGAATGCTTCCACATTGATAATGCAAACGGCAAAGCGACAGGAAGAAAAAATGCTTCTACGAGTAGCTACTTCCAAGTTCAATTTAGTGACGACAGAAGATGTTTCTGGTAATCGAGTCCCTCCCGAAGTTTCTGGTTCAAAATTTCACGTTTTCATTAACGACGATGGGGCAAGTACTATGAGATGGGTTAGGTCATCGAACAAAACAAAACCCTATATTTCTCCCATCGTGTTGTCTTTTGTATGTCAGAATGTGCTTCCACTTTTGCAGGACTCTACCTTTGTGAAAGGATTTACTGAACATGACAGGTTTGACGAATGCACACAGCAAAATTACTTGTTTCGGAGCCACCCTTCATATCGTTTTGATGGTGGCCAACTGAACTCTGTCTGGTATGATTGGGCCTTGTTCGATGTCGACGCATGTGAATTACCCTGTCATATTATGTGTTTCCTTGAACTCTACAATCTGAAGCAGCCTTACTCATTTGTTTCTGAGTACCAAATTGCCAACGAAGGCATTTATGCAGTAGTGACCAAGTTTAAATCCACTCCAACACCAACAGCTTCATCGTTTGTGACGAGAGGTGAAGTAGACGCCGATTCCCTGTTCTTAATTCATGTTGACAGCATACTTTCCAATGTAGCAGTTGTCCCAGAACTCGATGCAATTGGTACCTTGCAATCCAACTCATATCTAGTTGTGTCGAATCGAAGGGCTTGACTGGATGAATTCCACAAGACAACGTCATCTTTGCCTAATGAAGAGGCACTCTACTCCCAATGCACTATTGTTGAACAGGATAGCGACAGTAATGATGATGCTACTAATTCAGGTGATGATTCTTCAATGACACCGAACGATGATGATGATAGTGAGGTCCTCTCTGACACATCCAATACTTAATAGTTTACCTAGTACAATATCAATAATAAGTTAGTATTACTGAATTGAATGCTCCTCCGTATCAATCGTAACATATTTCTCATACGTTTTGATTGATAGCTACTCCGTAATGATTGCACAATGTTGCAGGAAAACAAACAAAGTGAATGGAACGTCTAACTTTAAATTATTGTTTAATATTATTATAGAGGATTATCTCTTAGCACAGTTTTTGTCGATACATAGGCGCTCATAATATAACAAGCCTTCGTATTTTGGATTCGAACAGCTATGTAATACTAATGGATTGAACAATAGAGTATCGCCTGACCTCAATGGAACTTTCACTTTATACGTTGGGAACACAAAGTAATAAATCACCTCGTCATCACTTACATGTTTCGGAGCAATAACCGTCAGTCTTGTATAGAACATATCGGCATCGATATGGCATTTTGGGTGATAATCTTTTCCAATAGAAAAGGCTGTAGCCTGATGGTCAATTGCATTCAGTGTTGTACGACTAACAACCTCATTCATCACAGTCATTTCAAGGTTGACAAGTTTGGACATTTGACTTAAACAAAGCTGCATTTTCTTCACAATGTGTAGGGCTTTCTGTTCAAGGTGGTCTTGTGTTGTCGGTTCCACATTGTTTTTGAAAACATACACACCATTTCCCGATTTCAATCTATTTGGTCTCATCCCAATAATACCATATCCACTGTTTACACTGTCACATTTGGTTCATTGGCCTATTTTGGGTTTAGCTTCAACAATTTCCCCAGCGAATGTTCTTGTATTTTCTATATTTTTTTTGTACCCAACCGTTGTTTTGCGAACTGTCTGGAAGCTTTTGCAAAGATTTTCAATGATGGTTCTGATTCGGCGAACGCTAAAACAAACTTATCGCCGGTACTATCCAATGATTTGAAACTTTCTATAGACACAGCCTCTGCCGATGGATATTCCTTTTCTCCAACTGTTTTTGAACCCCAACTTGTTTCCATGAATTTACCTTTAAAGCCATTTTTGAGTACTGTTTTCAATGCTATTTGGTTGACATGGTTGAGATTTGCCTTTCTATTTTTACGAGCCTTTTTGGGTTTTATCTCCGACAACCACAATTGATTTGGTCTCATCCCAATAATACCATATCCATTGTTGACACTGTCACATTTGGATCCTTGTCCTATTTTGGGTTTAGCTTCAACAATTTCTCCAGCGAGCCTTCTTGTATTTTCTGTATTTTTTTTTGTACCCAACCGTTGTTTTGCTAACTGTCTGGAAGCTTTTGCAAAGATTCTCAATGATGGTTCTGATTCGGCCAACGCTAAAACAAACTTTTTGTCGGTACTATCCAATGTCTTGAAACTATCAATAGACACAGCCTCTTCCGATGTATGTTCCTTTTCTCCAACTGTTTTAAAACCCCATCCTGTTTCCATGAATTTACCTTGAAACACATTCTTGTGAACTGTTTTCAATGCTATTTGCTCAACATGCTGTACAATTTCCTTCATACTTCGACGTGCCTTCTTTGGTTTTATCTCCGACAAGTGTTTGTAAGTCTGGTGGATTGTTGATGATGACGGTGCTGCGTTTTGGAGCAATTTTGAAGTCATTCTCTTTCTACATGTCTTCCCATGTTTCCTCTTTGATTTTTGCTTCATTGCTTTTGTTGGCAATTGCTTTGTTGTTTTTTTCAATTCCATTGCACCGGGTGCCATTTTTGTCTGACAATTGCCGGACTCTGTGCAGATTAGCTGTTTGAGGAAGACGACGAATCGATTTGCCAATGGAGTGCGTTTCAGGGTCAAGTTTCTGGAACGGCGTTTCAGATTCAGTTGTCGGGAACGGCAATTCTGACTTTTGCGGCCGCTTCGATCGTTCCCGCCTGTTGCTATCGCTGCCGCTGCCGCTGTTGGTTAGATTGTTCCCGGTTCCGTCTGCTTGAAAATCCTCAGAATCTCTGTATTGGCGTTTCAGGGTCAAGTTTCTGGAACGGCGTTTCAGATTTAGTTGTCTGGAACGGCGATTCTGACTTTTGCGGCCGCTTCGATCATTCCCGCTTGCCGCTATTGCTATCGCTGCCGCTGTTGCTGTTGGTTAGATTGTTCACCTGTATTGTCGTTTCAGGGTCAAGTTTTTGGAACGGCGTTTCAGATTTAGTTGTCTGGAACGGCAATTCTGACTTGAACGTCTGCTGTATTGGCGTTTCTGGGTCAAGTTTCTGGAACGACGTTTCAGATTGAGTTGTCTGGAACGGCAATTGTGATTTGAACGTCTGCTGTATTGGCGTTTTAGGGTCAAGATTCTGGAACGGCGTTTCAGATTTAGTTGTCTGGAATGGCAATTCTGACTTGAATGTCTGCTGTATTGGCGTTTCAGGGTCAAGATTCTGGAACAGCGTCTCAGATTTAGTTGTCTGGAACGGCAATTCTGACTTTTGCGGTCTCTTTGATTGTTCCTGCTTGCCGCTGTTGCTATCGCTGTCACTTGCCGCTGCTGCTATCGCTGCCGCTTGCCGCTGTTGCTATCGCTATCGCTGCCGCTGTTTCTGTTGCTGTTTGTTAGATTGTTCCCGGTTCCGGCCGCTTGAAAATCCGCAGAATGTCTGTATTGGCGTGTCAGGGTCAAGTTTCTGGAACGGTGTTTCAGATTTAGTTGTCTGGAACTGCAATTCTGACTTTTGCGGGCGCTTTGATCATTCCTGCTTGCTGCTGTTGCTATTGTTGCTGCTGCTTGCTGCTGTTGCTCTTGCTGCCGCTTGCCGCTGTTGCTATTGCTGCTGCTTGCTGCTGTTGCTGTTGGTTTGATCGTTCCTGGTTGCGGCCGCTTCGATTGTTCCCACTTGCTGCTGTTGCTATTGCTGCTGCCACTTGCTGCTGTTGCGATCACTGCCGCTGTTGCAAGGTTCCCGGTTGCTGTTGTTGCTCTCTGTTGTTGCCGTAGTCTACGATAGTATTCCAGTATATGATATGATAATTGAACAAAATGGGTGAGTATCTATTGATGTACTACATTGAGTAAATAATAACAACAGAATAGTATAATCTACGTGCCACTAACCTACACCGTTGGCCTCCTTTTGTTGTTGCCTTCAATTTGTCCGATCGATTTGATGCTTACAATTTCAAGGGAAGATTTTGCCGTACCTCTATTGTTTCGATTTGCCGCACATACAGGGAACAAGACGCCGCACCTCCAGCGTTTTTGGTCCGTTGTTCCAATCCGTTGTTTAGTAAAGATTCGCCGCACCTCAATCCGTTGTTCCAATCCTGCGCCGGCCTTGTCGTACGTTTGCTCCAATTGATTGTTTTTCGGATCCGTACCTATAAAAATAAGAAGGAAAACACAAGTGAGGAATACATCATCAGCAATGTAGGATGTAGGCATCATTGTCCATCTATCTCACGTTGTTCTTTTTGCTGACTTCGACTCGGTGTTGTCTTCCGATCTGTTGTTTCCAATCCGGTCCTATGAAAAAAGAAAAAGAAAGAAGGGAGGAAATACATTATCAGCAATGCCGGAGGCAGTATATCATTGTCTATCTCTCTCATTTGTACCGTTGCTTGTTCCGACAATCGTTGTTCCCCGTACCTTGGTCCGTTGTTCTGATATTTTGTTCCGATCCGTTGTCTCCACCTACAGGGAAAATTCGTTGGTCGAATTGTTGTTGCCGATACTTTGTTCAATCTTACTCCTTTCTCACGAAAAACTGGATCTTGATCCTGTTGATATATATACGCAATGGATGCAGATTTATTGATTTCTTCAAGACGTGTATGTTTGTGTGCACCCAAACAACAATATCTATCCAGCAATTCCTCTACCGCCCAATGCTGTCCAATTCTTTTTCCAGCCAAGGCAGCTATTTCGGATTGAAATATCTCGAGCCTGAATTCCCTGCCTACTAGTGATCATTGCTGACCAGATCAGTGGTATCCCGTGTTCTCGGACAGAGTGCTTTATTGTACAAGTACGGTAAAGCAACTCTGCTCAAGATAAGTTCGGTAAGATTATGAAGGGAAAGAGTATTTTTTGACTCGAAAAGAAAAGAAAATCACACTGTAAAATCACACTGTAAAATCACACTGTAAAATCACCACACTGTAAAATCACACTGTAAAATCACTTCGAAAAGAAAATACTTTTCGCTGTGTGTGTGTGTGTGTGTGTGTTTGAAAAAAAAAATCGATACTTAACCTGTGAGATCTAATGCAGTAAATCTAGAACAATGAAGAATAATTTGATTTTCTCAATTAAAATAAGAAGGTTAAGTAAATAAATTGCGAGTCGCGCACGTTTTGAATATAGAACAACAAAGAATAAGCACGCGCGACGATAACAATATAGCCCTTATTTTTTAGTTAATGCTCTCAACCTGTGATACAGTGAGATCTTTCATGTACCGGTGATAGTGAGATTTTTCATGTACCGGTGCTGGTATGGTAGTACGTTCCTACCACGTGTGTGACAGTGATCTTACTGGTAATGAATTTGCGTAGAATGCTACAGCAGTAGATTTCTACACGCTTTTCGTACTAGATAATTACTGGTATTGAACTTGCGTAGCTTTCTACGATAGTAGCTTTCTACACCATTTTTGTAGTAGATAATTTCTGGTAACGAATTTGCGTAGCATTCTACGACAGTAGCTTTATACACAATTTTCGTATTAGATAATTTCTGGTAACAAATTTGCCTAGCATTCTACGACAGTAGCTTTCTACACAATTTTTGTACTAGATAATTTCTGGTAACGCATTTGCGTAGATATCTACAGCAGTAGGTTTCTACACCGTTTTGGTATGTCCAGATAATTTCTGGTAACGCATTTGTGTAGCATCCTACGACAGTAACTTTGTACACCATTTTTGTACTAGATAATTTCTGGAATTTGCGTAGAATGCTACAGCAGTAGATTTCTACACGCTTTTTGTACTAGATAATTACTGGTATTGAACTTGCGTATCTTTCTACAACAGTAGCTTTCTACATCATTTTCGTACCAGATAATTTCTGGTAACAAATTTGCGTAGCATTCTACGACAGTAGCTTTCTACACCATTTTCATACTAGATAACTTCTGGTAACGAATTTGCGTAGCATTCTACGACAGTAGCTTTATACACAGTTTTTGTATTAGATAATTTCTGGTAACAAATTTGCCTAGCATTCTACGACAGTAGCTTTCTACACAATTTTTGTACTAGATAATTTCTGGTAATGCATTTGCGTAGATATCTACAGCAGTAGGTTTCTACCCTGTTTTGGTATGTCCAGGTGTATTATGATAGTATTACTACTAATGTAGGTATGATACTAATGACTTCTGTTTGGGTTGTGAAACATTTTTTGTACAATTCATGTCAACAATGATGGAACGGCGTTTCAGAATTCTCTAACCGGAACGGCGTTGCAGGCTTTGTGTTTGCAGCATGTTCCAATTTGAAATCTCAAAATGAAGTAGTACGTAAGGTTGGGTGGTGAAATGTTTTCTTGTACAATTCAAATGTTTTTTTGTACAATTCATGTCAACAATGATGGAATGGCGTTTCAGAATTCTCTAACCGGAACGGCGTTGCAGGCTTTGTGTTGGAATCATGTTTCAATTTGAAATCTCAAAATGACTAAGTACGTAAGGTTGGGTGGTGAAACATTTTCTTGTACAATTCATGTCAACAGTCATGGAATGGCGTTTCAGAATTCTGTAACCGTAACGACGTTTGAGACTTTGTGTTCGAATCATGTTTCAATTTTCAATCTCAAAATGAAGTAGTAATGCCGGTATGATTGTAATGACTTAAGTTGTGGGAGTGAAACGTTTTTTTCTACAATTGATGTCAACAATCATGGAACGGCGTTTCAGAATTCTCTAACCAGAACAGCATTGCATGGTTTGTGTTCAAAGCATGTTTGAATTTTATATCTCGAAATGAATGTTACTGGGTTTTAAACAATTGGTTCGAAAATCTCAACATAGAGCACCGTATCTCAAAATTGATGATCGGTGTATTGTATTGTTGTGGTTTGTTTTGGTAACGTTTTAAGTTTTCGTTTGGAACGGCATTGAAAGTTGTACTATTTGTTTACGGTTAAAGTGGAAATATTTGTACATTGTTGCATGATGTTTGTTTGTCGTTACGCTCCTGTGGTTTGAAGTTGAGTTGAATCTGTTTTTTGTTTCATCATTTGAGAATCGCTTGATATGCGACGAGTTATACAATTGTAGCAACTTAGATTGCTTTCACACAATTTTATTTTGTTGTTCTTAAAATTATCAATCAAACAATGAGAAGATTTTTGAGAAGTAACTCAAAACGTCTGTCTAATTCACCACCAGATGAAGTCACAGCTGCTGCCGCAACCCCAACCAATGTAGCAGACGCAACTCCCGCGTCAGAAGACAACAATACTCCATCATCTACTCCACCACGAGATGAAGGGGCAGCTGCAGACCAAGACAGACCTTCAGCTAATAAACCAACAACGTTGTTTGCAAACGATCCAAAACCTCATCTGGTCAGTCAAGGGCATGCAGCCAATAAACCAAGGAAGAGGAAAGCCAAAAAATCGAAAAGTAAATCTAAAAAAAAAAAAAGTGATGAGGGACAAACACCAGCAGTCGTTCCCGCAACACCACATCAAGGAGTCACAGGTGCTGCACTACCTTCGTCGTCTTTGGAAAATGAAGCTGGTGGAAGTTTGTCATTGGAATTATTTGATGATGACTCCCAATACAAGGTTCACACAGATGCAATGAAAAGATGTGTCAAAGCTTGTCTGAAGCAACAGGGTCCTAACGGATTCTCAGAGAATTTTTTGACAGACGAACTCATCACTGCCGTCAGTAGGGACATCGAATCTGTCTTCAGCCAGCTCATGAACAAGGTTTTCATTGTTACTAAACTTTTTTCTTCCAGAACCTGTCCTGACTTCAGCGAGCAAGAAACAGCTGACAAACCATCATCGGGTCCTATACCAAGGGTTGTTGACGTAATGGTAAATCTTTTCCTACGCGACTCCGGTTCACAGTTGACAAAGAAGGTCTGTATCTTGGATCCAAAGGAGCTGACAACTCATTTTAAGGAGTACAAAATGAAAGATAAATGGAACGCCTTCCAGTCAGCGCTCAACTCCGTTATCAAAATCAATAATAATAGCACGGCAGGTGGAACAGAGTTCACCCGGGTTGAAGGACAAGACAAAGTAGCGGAAGGCACGTCGCATTCTGTTTGGTCGAAAAATGTTGTTAACAAGGACACCATACTGAAGTACATGAAAGTGTATTTGAGCTTACTTCGGTGGTACGTACGTTGTGTCCAATTCCCCCCTGCACCTTCACCGGAAATGGAAGGACCATTTTTCAATCAACGATTTAAAGACGATGTAAAGAAAGGGAAGCTATACGTCCGGCAGATGGTCTCATTCTTTGAAGGTATTTCCTTTCACCACGCATTGAGATATTTTCTTTCAGCAAGTCACTCCTTTGAACAGTTGGACTATAAAATGAATCAAATTAGGGGTCAGGAAGTTGTGGGTGCACCAACAAGAGAAGGTGTCGCGGCAGTTGAGTTAGTGCCCTTAACTGATTCCCCAAAATATCTCAAGTTGGAATGGCCATCTGATGTGTCCAAGATACCCCTTGCGTTTCAAAAGGTCCTCATGTATTTGTGGGTATGCTTCCAGCGACAGAAGGCACAAATTTTTCAAGAACTCAGCCTTCACCACTTCGCCGACGAGTCATTACTACATGACAATTTGTACAAGGAACTATTGCCCAATCTCTACGAGTCTTCGTTTTTGGTTGGACGGTACAAAATACCAGGAGTTGACAATTTGGTGGGGATTATTCGATTCAAACTGTTATCTTCTCTTCACTTTTGCAAGATTATGGAGCACCAGAAAACTCTTAACAAGTGTTACAGAGTAGGCGTTGACTTTGCAAAAAAATTGGTGACTCTTTCTACTGCAAAGAAATCGGAGGAACGGGACATATTTGTCGGCGATTTTGATCCTGACAACGAAGTTCACGTGAAGACATTGTTGCAACATTACCTCCTGAGTTTGTTCTGTGTTGACAATGTTGTTTCCACGCCGGACCATCTTGACCAGGTGAATCTTGTTTTCGACGACTTGCTCGACTATGTTCTAACATCTTGTTTGTCTCGTGGTCCTAACGGTACACATGTTCCAGTTACTAGGATTATGGTTACAAAGGCAATAATGAAGGCTGTACTGGGCAAGGAAGAAAAACCTTCTTTTAATGTTGACAACGCACACAAGAACTTGGACAAATATTTGAAAGCAGAGCGAAAGTCATTGTCGTCCAACTCTAATCCAGGTGAACCTCACCGCAAAGATAGGTTATTCATTTTCACAAACGACGGTCTTCGATCCGTTCAATTTGAAGAACAAACTCCACCTGAGCTTGTGAGAGGTAAGGAGTGTTGACATACTTACCCCATCGCAAAAGAGGACTACAGCGTATCTGTGACAAGGTTCCTTAATTTTGATGAGAACTGCACGTACACGGTGGACGATCGATTGTTCTGGAAACATACGAGATTTGTATTCCGTGATATTTTCATCACACGACCGGAAATACTACTCAAAGGTTGTAAGTGTTTTGAGAGGTCTCTGCAATTTCTGACAACTTACAATTATCTACCCATTGGGTGGCAATTATTCGTCCCCTTGACAAAGGAACTTCTGTGTTTGGTTTTCCAGAACAAAAAATATGTGTTGGAAGCAAACTTGGAAGTAAGTTTTGTTTCAGGCGAGGATGAAAAAACTTTACAATCCGATGGCGACTCGTTGATCCAACTATTCGAAAAAATCAAGGTACCCACGAGTCAGAGTTACAGAGCTACCGACATTGCAAAGTGGGACTTCATGAAGGTGCACTTGAAAAACTTTGAGACATTCATCGAAGAGAATGACACGCATTCCGTCCGATGGCTAGTGTTCACTAACAAAGGTCTCAATGAAGTGGATTCATTTTTTTGATTTCCTTGGGAAGATAAATCGACCGACAACTCTGGTGACTCCTCAATTGGTGGAGGTAACCCAAACGATGATGAGGAAGAAGACGACGTAGAAGTAGTAAACGCCAACGAACCTCCCACCAACCCAAACGCAGTTAAAGAGAACGCATCCACTAAGGCAAAGAAGAAGCCGCTCCTTAGGAAACGTAATAAACGAAACAAGACTGCATCAGACAAATCCAATGGAGAGCCAAAGTACAAGGAGAGGAAGGTTTCTCCGAACCTTGGCCATGTTGAAGATCTTGGATACCTTCTGCAAGTTCCTCGTCCAAGACCAGACAACGTAGTAACACAGAAGCGCTCCCGAAACGTTAAGGTGTTGTTCGCAGATCCTGATCCCGTGATCTCGTATCCTAAATTCGCAATTGGTAGTGAGGTTACAATCACGGGTATTCCAGCACCTGGAACTGGTGTTGTGAAGAGTTATGCATCAAAGAGGAAGGACCATTATCCTCAATACGCTGGATACATGGTGCACAAGAAACTACCGGATGGTACAACAGTGAAACACACAACCTGGTTCCCTTACGACCGTGTCGGATCAAATAAACCGCAGTTCACCAAGTTGTCAGAGGTCTTCAAATAATGAAACAATGCTGTATCGAGTAGACGTTCATAGCCTTCACCACGCACCACCATAGAACACAACAAAGAGTGGCAAAGCGGGAAAGAAGTCATCATAGTAGTACTACGTCACTAGTACTTCTTCTTCTCCACATTGGATTCAGATTAACCAAAAAATGGTTGTGTAGGTAAGAAAGAATCATAAGTAATATTTACTAGTAGAGTACTACAACAAACAGTAGATCATTTTAAGCTTTTCATATTGCTCTACTATTACATGTTCTTGTAGTACTGTAGTCCTACATGCGTGTTCATAGTGGTTAGTAGTTGAATGTTCTCAGAATGTTCTACCTACTACTAGTACTAGTATTAGTAGAACCAATACAGAAGTCCAATCTGATCGTATCATGATTTATGACAACAAAATGCATTTTCAGTGAACAATGAATTCAACCCCGTCCATAATATGAGCAATATTGATGATGAAATTGCTGGCAATGGCACACAGTTGCCTTTGAAAACTTATTATGAATCACAGTTTTTGTAATTGGATTATGTCCTGGGACAATAAGTAGTATTTCAACATTCATACTGTCTAAAAGAGGAATCACCTTGAAAATAATACTGTTGGTTTCATAGTGTACCACATCCCAAGAAGTGTTAGCAATATTGATGATGAAATTGATGGCAATGACACACAGTTGCACTAGAAAACTTATTATGACTCACAGTTTTGGTAATTTTATTATGTCCAGGGACAATAAGTATTTCAAAGTTTGTACTGTCTAAAGCACTATCAGCTTGAAAATTAATCAGTTAGTTTCATATTCTACCCCATCCATAGTGTTAGCAACATTGATGATGAAATGTTACTGTTATCGATAAGATGAATCATGAAAGAAACAGAAGTGAGTTTTAGGTGATAGTTTGTGTGCAACCACCTAATTAGTGCATTTGGGTACTGGATTTAGAGGAAAAATACACACTAATTTGCATTTAAAAATTCCAAAATCAGATAATTTGTGTGATTGAACCATGAATATTGTTCCTTTTATGGATAGGATGAATCATGAAAGAAACAGAAGGGAGTTATCTGTCGTGGATTGTATGTCACCAACTAATTAGTGCATTTGGGTACAGGATTTGGAGGAAAAATACACACTAATTTGCAATTAAAAAATCCAAAAACAGATATTTTGTGTGATTGAACAATGAATATTGTTCCCGTTATGGGTAAGATGAATCATGAAAGAAACAGAAGTGAGTTATCTGTCATGGTTGGTGTATCACCACCTAATTAGTGCATTTGGGTACTGGATTTGTAGGAAAAATACACTCTAATTTGCAATAAAACATTCCAAAAACAGATATTTTGTGTGATTGAACAATGAATATTGTTCCTGTTATGGATAAGACGAATCATGAAAGAAACAGAAGTGAGTTATCAGTCGTAGATTGTGTGTCACCACCTAATTAGTACATTTGGGTACTGGATAGATTTGGAGGAAAAATACACACTAATTTGCAATTAAAAAATCCAAAATCAGATAATTTGTGTGATTGAACCATGGATATTGTTCCTGTTATGGATAAGATGAATCATGAAAGAAACAGAATTGAGTTATCTGTTGTGGATTGTGTGTCAACAACTAATTAGTGCATTTGGGTACTGGATAGTAAATTTTCTAGGAAAAATACACACTAATTTGCAAATAAAAAATCCAAAAACAGATATTTTGTGTGATTGAACCATGATTATTGTTCCTGTTATGGATAAGATGAATCATGAAACAAACAGAAGTGAGTTATCTGTCATGGTTTGTGGGGTGTCACCACCTAATTAGTGCATTTGGGTACTGGATTTGTACAAAAAATACACACTAATTTGCAATAAAAAATTCCAAAATCAGATATTTTGTGTGATTGAACAATGAATATTGTTCCTGTTATGGATAAGATGAGTCATGAAAGAAACAGAAGTGAGTTATCTGCCGTGGTTTTGGTGTCACCACCTAATTAGTGCATTTGGGTACAGGATTTGGAGGAAAAATACACACTAATTTGCAATTAAAAAAACCAAAAACAGATATTTTGTGTGATTGAACAATGAATATTGTTCCTGTTATGGGTAAGATGAATCATGAAAGAAACAGAAGTGAGTTATCTGTCATGGTTGGTGTGTCACTGCCTAATTAGTGCATTTGGGTACTGGATTTGGAGGAAAAATACACACTAATTTGCAATTAAAAAAACCAAAAACAGATATTTTGTGTGATTGAACAATGAATATTGTTCCTGTTATGGGTAAGATGAATCATGAAAGAAACAGAATTGAGTTATCTGTCGTGGTTTGGGTGTCACCACCTAATTAGTGCATTTGGGTACTGGATTTGTACAAAAAATACACACTAATTTGCAATTAAAAATTCCAAAATCAGATATTTTGCGTGATTGAAAAATGAATAATGTTCCTGTAATGGATAAGATGAATAATGAAAGAAACAGAAGTGAGTTATCTGTCATGGTTTGTGTGTCACCACCTAATTAGTGCATTTGGGTACTGGTTTTGGAGGAAAAATGACCAGTGACCAAAATTATTAAAACATTCATACAGACTAAAGTATCAGCCTCAGAATTGTCAATATGTTTTCATACTCTACCCATTCCATAAAATGAGCATTATTCATCCTTAAACTGCAGCAAATAACAAACTTTTGCACTAAAAAACTTACTAGCAATCACTATTTAGGTTACTTCATACAAAAATAAAGAAATACAACTAGTAGGAACAAAAACTAATGAGGAAAGTATTACGTATGGACCGTTCTACGGAGGAGTCAAACCACAAGACACAGTGACTTCAAAAGAACCCAATCCTTGCGAGATCACGAAATTTACACCACTTAAAGTGCGGTAAGAATCATTCCTTAACAGTTTACAACGAATAATTGTACAAAAATACCTCAGTATTTGCCCAACGTCAAACATTATTAGAAGTAAGAGCTAAATGGAGAACACAACACCACAATCAGCGTACAAGAGGAAGTTTTTGAAGCCTAGGTATCTTTTGGATTCTGCTGAGTACTGTGCAAGAAGGAATGAGCTAAATGATGGTGACGAAAATGACAAGTGAAATCCATTCTTATATCATTTTGAAACTGGGTTCGATGCGCTATGTGCCAAAAACGGCAACTTGGTACTCACAATACTTAATGGATGCAACAAGATTGACAACGTGAGAGATAGACTCAACAGCCCAAAAGGGCATTTTGATGAAGAAGAAGCTTTAGAAATTTGGGAACAATGCTTGAAGTACGTAACTGAGGACATATTTCCTTTCTATGAGGAAGGTGACACTGATGCCGTTGACCACGTGTGGGCTTTGGGTATCATTATGGCACACATTTTATGCGGTTATCCAGCATTGAAAGGAACAGAGGACATACAGTGCTACAACAACGTGGGTATTGGACGACCAGTACAATCAGGAGAACGAGAGAGGCTCAAACTCAATGGTCATACATTTCCACCAAAAAAATGGTGTAACCTGACGCCGGAAGCCAGAAAACACATAAAGCAATGCATACATTTTCACCCGGGTAACCGACCCTGTCTGACAACCCTTTGGTTCAACGAGTGGCGCACAACAACTGAAGAGGCAATCATTGAAAAGTACAGTATAATGTACATAGAAGAAACCGATGACGGAAAGGAATTTAACCCTGAAACGCCAATACAGATGTTCTGTGGATTTTCCCTAACAGTGAGTTGTTATCTCCAACACTGTTCCAGACACTTAACACTGAAATTCCGTTCCATATATTGTGCTTATTTTCCATTACAGGCTCATCAATGCGCCTAGTTCCTTACAAATGAAGAAGTCAGAATTGCCGTTCCAGACAAATCAATCTGAAACGCTATTACAGAAACTTAACCCTGAAACGAAAATACATACGTTGTGCGGATTTTCCCTAACAGAGAATTGTTATCTCCAACACTGTTCCATACAATGTGCCTGTTTTCGGTTCTACAGATTTCAATATGCAGTGGTGTGATATGGTAGGATGGGGAACATCAAAATAAATTGGTATCGTACAATCTAGTAGTACTAGTTGTTTGGAAATAAGTAGCAAATGTAGGGGGGGGGGGGGGGGAATGGCGCGGCTAGGCAGACAGTTCTTTTTGGTTGGCCCGCGCTCACAAGCACACTTCCACAAAGAGAAATGTATTGCAAATTGCTGAATTCGTACAATCGATGCAAAAACATGGCATCATAAAAATTCACAAAATTGCCAAAAACACCGACGATTGAAAAAATATAAATACAAGATGCCGAAACAAAAATGGTCCAATCTACCCAAGGCAAAAATAACACGTCTCCAAGAAAAGAAAATAGCAGATATGGCAAACGCAGCCAGAGACGGAGACACTAGAGATAATACCAAAAATACAAGCATTACCACCATGTCCACCGAGAAGAACACAACAATTGCAGCAACACAAGAATGCACAACCGCGGCAGAAAGAGAGACACCACTAAAAAGAACAGCTGAAAACATTAGCATGATGGACAGCAGCAAGAGTGACAGTGACAGTGACACTGACAGTGACAGTGACACTGACAGTGACAGTGATTTGATTTTGGTTAGTGAAGACAATGATGGGAGCTCCAACAAGAATAAGGATAATAGAGAAAATATCAAAGAGACAAGAAAACAAAAAACTACGGAGGGCAGACAGCAGAAAAAGAAAAACGTGAACTGAACGGTGCAAAAATTAACAGAAATAGTGAATGAGAATCCAGATCTAATAGAGAATATCCTGAAAATGGTGAGTGATAGTAAGAAGGGAGACAATTCTAAAGAGGTTGCTGCAAAAACTACTAACACGGTTCCATTGAAAACAGTGCGGAGCAGCTATAGCGTTGATAAAGTGAGTACATTGAGTTATGGAACTATACATAGTATGAAAACGGAAACTATGAAACTATTGAAAACACATAAAGATACAATTGAAGGACAGGTGAGAGCCTATGTGAAGAAGGAATGGTATGGTGGCATGAAATTTCTGACAACAAACACACTCTCCAATTAAATAATGGTGCAAGGAATCGATGCGTGTGTAATCTCCGTTCCAAAAAATATACCCATTAAGAAATTCTGTGCCTACTTTGATAATGCAGTACCAAAAGCCCTGGCTAAATTGAGGCACAATAATCAAACATTGGCAAGAAAAAATTGGTTTGGTGAGTGACGGCGTAATGGTTGAATTGTCTGGAAATTATGGTGCTTTGGACGTTCTTCCATATGTGCCTACGACTGACGTACAACTAACCACGCCATACTATGATATCATACTGCCATTTGTTGTCATCACCGCAGCTGATAGTGAAATGGCAAAAGTGCCGGCATCATTCCCTGGTACTGTAGCTCTAAATACGGACTCGGCGGAAATTCTGGCAAATGAGTACCGGCAATACGGAAATGCGGATAATGAAGAATTTTATTATTTTGTGACAAGAATCATGTCTGCCGTTAATCCGGGAAAGACAAACTTTAAGCTGAGGAAGACAAAGGATCTTATTAGTACCATCTTTACTGTGACGGATGAGGCTTTTGCCCTAATGATAATTGACAACGAGTACAGCAATTGGGAAAAACAGAAGCAAATGAAACTTGATGGAACATACACGACACAAAGAATGAAAAAATACATGAAAAAAAATATTGCGATTCAAAAAGTGGAAGTGCAGATGGATGGGACAAAGAAGGACGGCGAATGTTCACTAAATTGTGAAAGAAGGTACAAACATTAAGAGAAGATCACGAAACGGGTAAAAATTGGAGAAAATGATGCTGGAAAGATTCAACTCAGAAAGCAATCCTACCAGTACTGTGTCGAAAAATGGTGGCACTGTTGCCAGTAGTCTTGCTGAAGAGGAAAATGAGGATGACAACTATATTGATCCTGCATGGATGCAAATGCTTGACAAAATGGAGGAAGTTTAGGCATTGTTTTCAGAATCCTTACTGTTCATTGTGTCAGTCCATTCACTAATTTGATGACAACGCGGGTGGGTTAAGACATAGTACGACACGGGTAAATCTTCGGGGAGAGTGATTAGGGTAAAAGGTACATATTCTACATACATAGCACACCGTTGCAATAAATAGTACATTGTGTGACACAACTGATTAAAATGTATGGAAAGGAGTACTCATACATATCATACATATTTTGCATATGATAGTACTAGGCAAATTCTTGACCCGAATAATTCAACTGTAGTGGTAGGTAGTCACAAGCGATGATATTAAATTTTAAGGGTTGTGTGTTGCAAGCACAAATATTAAATTATAAGGGTAGTGTGTCGAGAGCACTAATGTTAAATTGTACTGGTTGTGTGTCGCAAGCATAGGAGATACATTTTAAAGGGTAGTGTGTCACAAGCCCAATGATTAAGTTATAGGGGTAATGTGCCACGAGCAACGGAGATAAATTTTAAGGGTTATGTGCCGCCAGCACTAATGTTAAATTATACTGGTTGTGAGTCATGACCTTGCGTATTTCATTTTTGTAGGTGTGATTTCCAAACGTACAGGTAGGTGATATTAAAAATTAATAATAATTATTCATGACCCAAGGAAAAAAATAATTGCGAACCAGGGATTGAGAGTTATGAGGGCGGGCTTGATACAAAGCTACCGGATCACAGGGGGGCTTGGTTGTGAGTCATGACCATGCGTATTTAATTTTCAGTAGGTGTGATTCACGAATGTACGGGTAGGTGAGATTAAAAATTAATAGTAATTATTCATGACCCAACCAAAAAAAAAATTGTGAACCAGGAATTGAGAGTTACAAGGGCGTGGCTTGATACTGACCTAGTGAATCACAGGGGGGGCTCGTGTTAAAATTACACACAAGCAGGCTCGCAACAACAACAAAAAAGGGTCGCGTGACAGTTATCGGACGCTGCTCAATTGCCCTGTGCCAGTGCTTAGCCAGAGTTCCAGATAGATTGTAATAATAATATACGTATTTAAGTAACTTTAACCACCGAAGGTGGATCTAAACTGCTCAGTCTGTATCCAGACTTTAACGTCGCCTCAATCAAAGAGAGGTTAAACCCCAAGTTGTAGAACGACAAATTTGTCAAACGAATTCTGAAAGCAAGCGGGGAAGGGACAAAGAACATACTGATAACGATGCCCAAAGCAAAAGCTTAGCATGGCAATCATACAGTAGGAAGGGTAGGAGGAGCGGCACGGAGTACAGCAATGGAGAAAACACAAAGAGCAACACTGGGGGCGGAGCTCGGGTATAGATGTGGGGTAGGACTTGGAGTTGCACTGGAAGCAGCACTGGAATCAGAGCCAAGTAATACACGGGGAACTGAACTTGGTGCAGCACTGAAAGAGGCAGAGGATGTGTCGTGGTGAAACACTAGGAGAAATAGGGGGTGCAGCGCATGGAGCGGCACTGGGTGCAGCGCTGGTTGCAAGAGCCACATGTGGTGCAGCGCTAGGATGGGCACTGAGGGTATCACTGGGCGAAACACTAGGAGCCACACTTGGGGCTGCACTTGGGGAGACACTTGGAGCAGCACGTGGTGCAGGGCTAGTAGCGACACTTGGAGCAGCGCTGGGATTGGCACTGTGTGCAGCACTTGGCGGAACACTAGGAGCTACACTTGGTGCAGCACATTGAGGGCGCCATAATAGCACACAGGGCTAGGCACCATGCAACCAAGCCCTCATCAAGGCAGCCTCCTGGCGATACGGCTGCTGGGACTGGAGAGGGACTGCATAGTGTCTCCTGGCAAGCTGGATGGTCGCAAGCCATTGACGCTTGGGAGTTCCAGATAGATTGCAAGCCCAACAAGAACACAGTATGGGTGATGCATAGTCCCCATTAGCAGCTGCACTGGACAGTCTCCTTCATTCAATATTTTTTGACCATCTATCTGAGATGTAATATATTCGGGATACATTAGGCTGGCTACCAAGTTCACCTTCTTCATATGTGATGTATCATCCCCCCTAGCAATCATACAAAGCTGGAGCTTCAACATGGCTTGGTGCCTAAGCTGAACAATGCTGTGTCCCTTTGCTAGCAGATCAAGCACTTGGAGGAACTCTTTGTTCGTGAAGCATTGGTTGGCTTGGCTCTAATTTCCTAGGCGGCAAGTCTCTCTCTTCTTCACTGCTTTAATAAGGTTGTAAATGCAGCAGGACTTAGTTGGACTCCCTTCACCTATGGCTTTGTCCCAGTTGGCATGGCTTGGCATGAAGTATGAAATAGCTTTCTTCCAATACATCAAAGTACTAGATCTACCAAGGCTTGGATTATTGTCTGCTCCAGGATCTTCCTTTCCATACACCTTCAAACACATCCATCTGCAGATATCCTCAGGGGTGATCACAGCAAGCTTGCCAGGAGTGAACATCTTGTCCATGGGGCATTTGCAATAATGCAAGAAATCCATCACCATCAGCAAGGACTTGTGGTATCTTAACACGTGGGTGGGGGCATTCACATTGTTGGGTAGGACAGGCATTGGTCTTGCAACTCAGCGCCCTTGACACTGCCCAGTGGCTGTAGTGGATGTAGTACCTGTCGTATCATCACCATGTGCTGTAGCTATATGTTCATCGTTGTTGTTGCCATCATTGTCATCAGATTCAAGGAGTTCTTGTTGCTCTTCTTCAGCGCGTTGATCTCCAAGGTGATCTCCAAGTTTCTGCATATTGCTGGAACGGCGTTGCAGGCTTTCTGTTTGAAACTTGTTCAAATTTGCCAATGCAAAATCTCAAAATTGTGCATCAAATCTCAAAATTGTGCATCAACATTTCATTACATTATGCTTTGTTTTTGTCAGTTTTTAACTTTTGTTTTGGAATGGTGTTGCAGGTTTTATATTTTACTGCTGCTTAGAGCGGATAGAAAATCTCACAACCTTTTGCCATTGTTGCATGATGTTCAGTTGTCATTTGAGGTTTTATGGTTTAAAGTTGGCTCCAATATGTTTTTCGTTTCATCAGTTTGGGATGTCTCCGTATGTCTGTTTTGTTGTGATATCTGATTTGTTATGTGCCAACTTACTGTTACCAGATCCTAGCAACTCAGATTGCTTTGACACAACTTACTTTTGGTATTCTCTAAAATGTAAATCAAAAAATTCCAGAAGCAACAAAAAGAAAGACAAGAAGTTTGTCTCAAAAAGTTCCACCGCTCCGTCAAGTGGATGGACAAAACAACACTATTCTACCAGCAGATGTAGATGAAGATGTAGATGCAGATGCAGATGCAGATTCACCCACATCCATACCCAATGATGTGATTTGAACAGCCAAGGTACCCGCAGTTGCACACACTGCTGCTACTGGAATTCTAGATGTGCTACATATCGTGCCTTGAACACCATTGATACTCACATCGGTAGCCAAACCGGTCCATGCATTAGCACATGGAGCTGCATCCGCATCCAAAGCTACGCCGTCTCATGGAGATGAGGCACGAAACGGCACCGTTCCAAGAGCAGCAATAGCTCCACCTGGGGCACGCCATTCTACTTTACCATCTTATGTTTTTGAGGATGACTCACAATGCAACGTTCACAAAGAGGCGATGAAAAGATGTGTCAAAGATTGCCTTCAAAACCAGGGTGCCAATGGCTTCTCTGATCTTTTGACTGACAAATTAATCACTGCCGTAAGTTGGGACATCAAATCTGTCTTCAGCCAGTTGATGAATAAGGTTTACATTGTCACAAAACTCTTTTCTTCAGGAACCCATCCTGACTTTAGGTAGATGGCAATGGGTGAGAATTCATCATTAGTATTGGATCCTATACCAACAAGGGTCATTGATGTGATGGTAAATCTTTTCCTGTGTGACTCTGGTGCACAGTTTATAAGAAAGGTCTGCATCTTGAATGCAAATGAACTGACAACTTGTTTCAAGGACTACAACATGAAACATAAATGGCACGCCTTTCAGAGAGCGCTGAACTCTGTTATCCACACCGATGATAGTACAGGTATAACAGAGTACACCCGCATCAAAGGAGAAGATAAATTACCTGAAGGCAAATTTTACGCTGTTTGGTCAACGAATGTGGTTAACTACAAAACCATACTGAAGTACATGAAAGTCTATTTAAGCCTTCTTTGGTGGTATGTTCATTCTGTTGAATTCCCACCGGCACCTCCAAATGACAAGCAAGGTCTGTTTTTCTATCAAAGATTTCAAGAAAAGGTCAGTAAAGGCAAACAATACATCCGCAAGATGATCTCTTTCTTTGATGGTCTTTTATTGCAACACGCACTCCAACATTTACTTTCAGCAAGTTTCTCCTTCCAACAAATGGACAAGGCTATCAAACAAATTTGGGACAAGGAAGTCTTAGGCCAAACAAAGACAGGTCCACCAGCAGTAGAGTTAGTCCCTTCCACAAAATTCGCAAAGTACCTCAAGTTGGATTGGTCATCTGATTTGTCAAAGAGAGATCTTGCATTTCAAAAGGTCTTCATGTCTTTGTGGGTACAATTCCAACAAACAAAGACAAGAGTTTTTGAAGAAGCCAACCTTGAGCACTTTGCTGATGAGTCATTCTTTGATGACAATTTGTACGAGAAACGTTTTCCAAATCTGTATCAGTGTTCATTTGTGGTTGGACAGTACAACATAACAGGACTGAACAATTCAATTGGCAGAATTCAATTTCAACTGTTATCTCCTCTTTATTTTTCAAGGCATGTGAACCACATGAAAACTTTGAATGACTGTTACAAAATAGTTGTTGCCTTCGACAAAAATTTGGTGACTCTTTCTACTTCAAAGTTGAGTACAGAAGGGGACGTATTTGTCGCTAAATTGCGTCTAGAACATGACTTTGTGTTGGGGTGACACCCAACTCTGTTGAAATGTTGAATATTCTATACAAGGAGTTGCTTGATAATGTTCTAACGACTCAGTTGTCACGTGATTCCGGCGGTAAATGTGACCTGGTTAAGCAATAGCTCATGCAGTAATTAACACAGAACAAACAAGAACTCTTAACGTTGACACTGTAATCAAGAAGATGGACGGATATTTGAAAGCAGAGCGCCAATCATTGTCCAACTTCAACCCCTGGGGAGCTCAGTACCGCCAAGATTGGTTATACATTTACACCACAGATGGCAGGAGTTCCATTCAATTTGACAAACCGACTCCACCAGAACTTCTAAGAGGTGACAAGTCTAAGGAGACTTACCCCTTAGAAATAGATGAGAAACTCCTTTTGGTTACAAGGTTCCTTAATTTCAATGAAATCAGCCAATACATGGTGGAGGACCAGTTATTCTGGGAGCATATGAGACACACATTTTGTGAGATTTTTATCACCCACTTGGAAATACTACTTTGCGCTAGTACTTTTTTCAACAGGTCCCTGGAATTTCTTACTATGTACAATTACCTACCGGTTGGGGGGAAATTGTTCACTCCTTGGACTCAGGACCTTCTGTGTGACATATTAAAGAACAAAAAAGTGCCGTTTGGGCAAATTTGGAAGTTGGCTTTCGTGTGTCAGAAGAAGATGAAAAGAATGTAGTATTGGATGGTAATCCTTTGAGGGAAGTTTTCAAGAATATCAGAGTACCAGGTTTTGAACGTCACAATGCACTCGACATTGCAAAGTGGGACTTCCTCAAGAAGCAAAGCTGTAAATTGGAATTGTTTAGCAAAAATAATGCTACGTATTCTGTTGGATGGCTAGTGTTCACTAACAAAGGGTGCAGTGATGTGAAGTCATTCTTTTGATCTCCTTGGGTTGACAAATCAACAGTCGACCCACAATCAGAAAGAGATGAAGAAGGATTCCCAAATGACTTGGAAGGGGAGGATGAAGAAAACAATCAGAAGCAGCCCACAAAGCCCAATGCAGTTGATAAGAAGCTGCCTGCAAAGCACCAGGGAGGAAGATTGTTGCTGCGCCTGGGTAACAAATGTAAGAAGTCTGTGTCAGAGCAATCAAATCTACATGACAAGCACAAGGAGAGGAAGGTTTCTCCAAACCTGAGCTATGTTGAAAACCTTGGATACATGTTTCAAGTTCCACGTCCCATAGCCGCCGGTGCTACAGAATAGTCCTCTGGTAACATCAAGGTGTTGTTGTCAGACGTTGATCCCAAGATCAAGTATCCTTGTTTTGCAATTGATAGCGAGGTTACAATCACAGATATACCCCCCTCCCCTGGAAGGGGGGTAGTCAAGAGTTATGTATATAAAAACAAGGACCATTTTGCTTCATATCCTGGATACATGGTGTACAAGATAAAACCGGATGGCACACAGGTCTCCCTCACAACCTGGTTTCCATATTACTTTATCAGGGCAAATACACTGCAGTACACCATATTGTCGAATTTATTTAATTGGAAGGATGGATCACCTAATGCACAAGTGTCAGACGAGAACACAAACAATGATGACATGGCAAACTGATCCTACTACTTCCCATATGGCTGATCTTATGGACCAAACGCAAGTGCCCACAAAATTCATGCGCTAAATCAATTATGTCTTATCCATTTTGATCAACATTGCACCACTTATTTAATTTTTATAAAGAGCATTATCCAGAATCATCCTCTTCTTCTGGTGTCAATGTTAGAAAACATCCCATACTAATGATAATAATAGTTGAAAGTGTAAGTTCTTGGTGTGATTCTATTCCTGCTCTTATGCGCAATACATGAAATCAATAGGAAATCACCATCATCATATCAGCGGGTAATAAAAGAAGTATAACAATTATTGTGACATTTGGTGCACTGGGGTCTGTATTTGAACCAACCATACCCACTAAAACTCATTTTTAGTGCAAAAGTATTTCATTGTTTGATATTCTAGTGTCGTTTGATATTCTAGTGTCAGTCCTTTTCATATTATGCATAACATACACTATGAAAAAATAATGACATGAAAGAACCCAACAATATTTTGCATGTCACCAACTAATCAGTTCTGGAATTATTCCAGTGTAAAACCTAATACATAACCCAAAACTCCAGCATGAACATTGATCATACTATGGATGGGATGGACAATGGAAGAAAAATGGTGTGAAAATCACTGTTGGTTTAGACGTTATGAATTTTTAGTTCCTCATCCAGGAGCCTGGACATGGTCAGAAACAATGGGTAGCTACTAGTCCGTTTTTCAGTGTAAACATAGTACATTACCTGAAATTCCACCATGAACATTGTTCATAGTATGGATGTGATGGACTATGGAAGAAAAATGGTATAAAAATCACTGATATTCTAGGTGTTATGAATTTCTGATTCATCCAGGACCCTGGATATGAATAGGAGCAAAAAAATAGGTACAATAATAATAATATACGTATTTAAGTAACTTTAACCACCGAAGGTGGATCTAAACTACTCAGTCTGTATCCAGACTTTAACGTCGCCTCAATCAAAGAGAGTTTAAGCCCCAAGTTGTAGAACGACAAATTTGTCAGACGAATCCTGAAAGCGAGCGGGGAAGGGACAAAGAACATACTGGTAACGATGCCCAAAGCAAAAGCTTAGCATGGCAATCATACAGTAGGAAGGGTAGGAGGAGCGGCACGGAGTACAGCAATGGAGAAAACACAAAGAGCAACACTGGGGGCGGAGCTAGATGTGGGGTAGGACTTGGAGTTGCACTGGAAGCAGCACTGGAATCAGAGCCAAGTGATACACGGGGAACTGAACTTGGTGCAGCACTGCAAGAGGCAGAGGATGTGTCGTGGTGAAACACTAGGGAAAATAGGGGGTGCAGCGCATGGAGCGGCACTGGGTGCAGCACTGGGTGCAAGAGCCACATGT
Source organism: Pseudo-nitzschia multiseries (assembly GCA_037355745.1). Classification (NCBI taxonomy): domain Eukaryota; phylum Bacillariophyta; class Bacillariophyceae; order Bacillariales; family Bacillariaceae; genus Pseudo-nitzschia; species Pseudo-nitzschia multiseries. The sequence continues at coordinate 20,079,557 of CM074784.1, read as the reverse complement.
GGTGCAGCGCTAGGATGGGCACTGAGTGTATCACTGGGTGAAACACGTGGAGCCACACTTGGGGCTGCGCTTGGGGAGACACTTGGAGCAGCACGTGGTGCAGGGCTAGTAGCGACACTCCGAGCAGCGCTGGGAGTGGCACTGTGTGCAGCACTTGGCGGAACACTAGGAGCTACACTTGGTGCAGGGCTAGGCACCATGCAGCCAAGCCCTCATCAAGGCAGCCTCCCGGCGATACGGCTGCTGGGAAGGGAGAGGGACTGCATAGTGTCTCCTGGCAAGCTGGATGGTCGCAAGCCATTGACGCTTGGCAGTAAGAGTGTAACCACGGAGCACTTGGAGGGGGATCTGGAGGAGTGAGTGAGATTGAGGCAGAGCACCAGCTAAGCCAATGGCCAATTCAGATGTAATGGAGTCATTGAGAGATTGGTGTTGTTCTGACTCAAGCAACCCTCCAGTGCCATGGAGCCGTTGGTTTCGGTACGTCCAGAGATCCCAACAGGTGAGGAAAAATTGATGAATCACTGCAGTGGCCCATCGACGAGGAGATCGCTTGCTGCCAATTGAAGAATAATAGTCAGCCTGAATCTGATGCCAGAGGGGGGTCCACCTCCCAAGGAACCAGTTGTGCCAGCCAATCCGACACTGAGCCCTTATAGCAGATGCAATATCAGGGGAGTATGAGGAAGGGTGGATACGCCTACCTTGACGAACCCTAGTGGTAACATCCACAATGGCGAGAGCCAGTGAAGGGTCTGTAAGCTCAGAAGTAAGGCGCTGTTGCAAAGGGCCCCGAAAGGAAGACAAGCAGTGCTGGACAGCCCCGGGGTCGGCACATGAAAGAACATGGGAAACCTTTTCCTCATCTTGGGCACACAGAGGGCATCGGGAGTGATCCTGGTGCTGGTAATGAAGGAGCTGATTGCCAACACCAATACAACCAGAAGCAAATTTGACAAACCACCGCTGCATACCAGGAGGGAGGCGCTTGAAAGCAGAGTGATGGGCACACCAATGGATAGAATCATAGACTTGTGGTGGAATGGAGATGTCGTGGTGAGTTTGCCAATAGTGAAGAAGTGGGGGACCTGAAATAAGAATGTGCAAGGCAGCTCTGTCAAAGCGAGAGCATTTGAGACCCTTCTGTGAGAGAGCCCAGGGCTCAAACACAAGTCGGGGATAGTGGTAAGGTGAAGAACGATTCATGGATAGAAATGCCTTGGCCATGCCATCAACTTGATGATTGCGAAGCGCCCACCAATCAAGAGAAAGACCCTCTTGATGACCCTGAACCCACTTGAAGGTGACGGTGATTGGAAGAGCAGATAGCATATTGCGAATGACATAGACATAGTCAAAAGATTTCTGAGAGATAGACAAGGGCCAGGTGCCCTGAGCCTGTTGAAGAGCCGTATCCCCATCAAGGGCAATGGTGAGTGAGCCGGAGGGTACATCATAGATGTCCACCAGAGCCATACAGCAGGTGAGGACACCAATGATGCCAGCCAATTCACTCCGGTAGGAAGACTGATCTTCAGGGGAGCCACTGACAAGGTTAGATCCAGTGAGGAACAAGGAGGGAGACTTGGTGGAGGTATTGGGGGAAAGGATGAAGGAAGATGTACCGCGGAGGAGAACGGGATCATAAGAGCCGTCACAGACAGCGCTGGCAGAGCCACGCAGAATGGCATCGGCAAGAGCCTGGCATCCATCCTGGGGAAGGGAGTATTGATGGAGAAGGACTCGGGGAGAACCGCAGAGAGCATCAAATGCATCCTCTGGGGTGGCAGGAAGACACTTAAAAGGATCATAGGTCAAGGGGTCCTCGTCGGGTGGATGAGAGATAAAGGAGGATTGACCGACAATCTGGAACACATTCCCACTGGAAAGGAGGGATACAATAGTGTCTGCACTGGTAGGTTTAGCACAAAGGATGGTAGTGTTGAAGCTATAACGACCTCTGCCTTGCGAAGAACCGACCCTCCAACCAGTAGGGCATTTGAAGAAGAGCCGGTCAGTAGAACGGCACAAAAACCAGGGCCAAACAGAGGAGGACTCGGGTGACAGCCAATGCCCCAGGTGAAAGGAGGGGTGGAAAGCTCGGTCCGAAGGCAAAGCCAACGGGGGTAAGAAGGATTTCCGAAGGGCACGTTGCCAGAGCTGAAGGGCGGGAAGATGCCACGGAGGGGGGCAACGAGGCCAGTCAAGGTGAGCGCGAAGATGGTTGGAGGACTGCAGCTGGAAGGCCATAGGAGAAAGTCGTGTGCCATCGGCAGTGCAGATATCAGCAAGGGAGATAGCCTGGAGAGACATCCTGATGAGATTCAGAAGAGACAGGTCGGCGCCCCGAAAACCAGCAGTGACAAAAGCTTGCATGAGGTAGCAGTCGTTCACTTGAAGCAGAGGAAGTGGAGGAAAGTCTTCCACCATACTCACAGGGTGCATAGAAAAGAAATGCCACACATGCTTATACCAGCAAGGAGTGATATAAGAGGCATAGGGCTGATAGGGGGTAATACCGAGATGAAAAGGGATCCCTAGTTCAAGCCGAAATGCTTCAGCGGTAAGCCTAAGAATATGGCCTGTCTGGGAACCACGTACAGATTCCTGAAGCAGGGTAGCAATGTGACTAAATTCCTGGAGAAGGAAAGGGTGAACGAAACCAAAGCCTTGATACAAAGATGGACCATAGAAAACCTTGCGAGGAAAGTTGCGAGACATGCCGGCCTTATTGAGCACTGGAACCAGAGTTGGTTGAAGAATGCGGGTCCAGGTAGAAGCGCTGAGCTGAGTGACGGGCATGGGGTATTCAAAAGACTTCATAAATGAGTACCTGAAGGTGTAGAGGGAGGTGTTCTTCTCGCACTTGGAGAACCTCATTTGAGATCCAAAGGACTGAGACTGGGTCTGCAGGTGATCAACTTGAGCTTCCTCATTGCCGTCCATAGAGATGTAGACACCCAGAGTCTTGTCCGCGTGGTCAACCTCAAAACGGTCAAGAGGTGATTGGGCACCAGATTTGTCAGTGATGGTGAAAACACCGGGCATTTCATCGACAGAACGATAGTCCCAACCAGAACCAGTCCACTTGAAATCTATCAAGTAGCAGAAGGATTTAGCAGGTTCAATAGCGCCGCCAGTAGCAATGAGACCACCAGCCCAGCGGTCTAAAGCGGCCTGAAAATCAACAGCCAAAGCCTCACCAGAGGTAGTAGAGGAGGAACCGGCACAAAAAAGATCAGTATCATCCACAAAAGCAAAACCAACCAAGGAGACCAGCTGAAGGGATAGGGAGGTGAGGAGATGAACCCCATGGCCTGCATTCTGCATCATCCGGAAAAGGATGGTAGACACCAGAGCCCACAGAGTTGGGCCAAGACCGTTGCCTTGCCCAATCCCACTGAGAGGAATAGATTCATCACCATACATAGGACCGGACCGGCCAAATCCAGTTTTAATGTGATGGGTAGCACACTGGAGAGTGGAGAGTAGAACCTCGCAAACGTGAGCCGGAATCCCAAAGCTTTGGAGGGTGAGACTTGCAATGGGATGGGAGATTCGGTCATAGCAGCCCTTGGCATCGTTCATTGCAACCGCCCCCGAGCGGCGCTTCTGGCGGAGGACATCACAAATGAGCTTCTTGTTGAGACAAGTGTTGATGGCTTTGTGATGCTTCCGGCTGCCATGTTGGTCAACTGCCACCGCGTTGGCCTGTTCAGCATGAGCGAGAATGCGTTTACCGATCATCTTGTTGTTGATCTGGAACTCTGGAGACATCAGTTGGATAAGTCTCATCTTGTCAACACGGTATTCACCAGGTTTCTTGAAAATTTCAACGTCGGTGATAACCTGCCAAGCAGAGGGTGAGAAGCCAGCAAGCAGAGGAGCAGTCCGCATCAGAGTATCAAAGGAATTCAGCTGAGTGTCCAAGGCAAAAGATTTATGGTGGGCAAAACTGAGGCAAGAAGGCTCACCAGCAGTGTGTTCCTTCTGGCATTTCCAGGCAGCAGCATTGTCAGCAGGGGTAACAGAATAGTCAAAGGGGGGCAAGGACGTAATAGAAGCGGGCACTTGAAGGCAAGTAAGAAATTCAGTCAGGTACTGGTCAGTTCCGGACGGAGGGACGTAAGTGCCGGCAAGGACATCAGCTGAGGAGGGTCCAGTTCCCAAGTAGCCGAAGGCCTGAATGAATGAGGGAGACATGGAGGGAGTGTCTAGGCATTGTTGTTGACGGCAGACATTGGAGGCAGCCATGGCTGGCACCATGGCAGATTGAGACTCCAAGACTTGTTCAGTGCCATCGGAGCTGACAGCAACCGCTTTCAGAACAGCAGGCTTTGAGAGGCGACCACGGATAGCGCGAGCAGCGAGCCCTAGATCCCGTTGGAGCCGCTCACGGCGCATGCGTGCCCGAATCTGAGAGGCGCTCTGGTTGTAGGGCTTGCCTTCAGTAAGAAGGGCGTCCACCAAACCTTGGTTGAAGGAGTCACGCCACGAAGGAGCCAGGACTTTGACAGCACGGTATTGCTTGTAGGCTTGCTTCTATTAAATTCCTTTTGCACGTACGCGAAAACTACAGTACTCTAAATTACGTACGTACATTCCTACGTAACTTACAGTACCGCAGCTGGAATGATACGATACTACGAGTCGAAGTGCACCTTCAGTGGTTGGAATAATGAGACTCAAAGGTTATGTTTCCTCTCTGTGTGATTGGACTCAGACCGAACCAGAGGTGCAAATTGTCATTCTGACACCCAAATTCGATACTTAGTGATCGAACAACAGTCATTCTTACGATCGAAGTTCGATACTTAGTAATCGAAGAAGAACACACACTAGAGGTTCGCACATGCAATCTCTTGTTAAGTGTGCTGTTTTCAAGAAAAGACAGCAGAGGTTCGAAGCGCTGCTCACGAACTTGTTACTTGTTTTCTGCTGTATACATATTATCGTGTTGTATTAGCGGCAATGCGATCTTTAGAAGAGACACTTGCTCTCCAGCAAGGATCATCTCTCTATCTCTCATACTTTTAGATTATTTGATTATTCAACCTTAAACCTTGCACCGGACGCCCCTTTTGCGTCCCATTGTAGAACTACAAGCCTAAGATCTAACTGATTGCGTCGGTTACCGATAGTCAGAATAGATCTGGTTGGATTAACGTCCAATCGTAGTGGATATCAGAGAAATATTAGAACACAACAGACCGGCACCTCAACCGGCCTGCAGCTAAAGCTCCTGTTGCCCTTCTTTGCCTTTGGATTGAATCAGCTCAACAGCCAGTTTCAAAAGGAAATTAACAGATTAACAGTCGCAAGCTTGTTGAAGCTTGCAAAAGAAGAAGACAACGGTAGAAGCACATTTTACGAAGAAACAATCCGACAGCAGATCATCGACCGACTCGACCACGGACGACGATCGATAGTTCTCTGATCCGATTACATAACAAAGACCAAACGGACAAGCCATTTGTCTTTAATAGAAGCCCATTGCATTGGACACGCCGAAAGCAATCCCTCCATCCAAGGACCACATCACAAGTTCCCCGGATTACATTTATTTCCGCGTCTACACTCCACGTGACACCATCTTGTCAAGGACACATCGACGCCCATCATTTGATTGTGCTAAGCACCACAAACCATCGACTACAGCTGTTCCAACAATAGCTGTCTTACACCTTTTCATCTACACAACAACGTCAATTGCGTTCGAGAGGCCAAGCAATTGAGAGCCAACACCAACCAACGACGCGAATTTTGCTGCTCCTCCAACCCTCTTTTACCAAGTAAAAGACCTAGTAATTTCAAGACAGAAGAAGAAGTATTGAAAGACAAACAAAGAAGACAAAGACGACACGCTGTCAACGTTACTTCTTCAAATCGAGCGGTCAAGTCATAGCCGCGTCCAGTCTACCCTCCGATAGTATTGACAGAGATAAACAATCCAACAGCAGATCATCGAACGATCGACTACGGACGACGATTGATAGTTCTCTGATCTGATTACATACAAGAAAGACACGGCACTTGTCATACCCACAACCACCTCTTGGAAATATTGATTGTTAACACACCGACCATTCGATCCATCAAACAGTATTCCGGCATCCTCCCACATTGGCGAATCACCATACCAAGCAAGGAAACATCGAAAGGGTGCACTACCCCCCAACGTCAGGTTGCCGACGAAAACGAAAACCCCTTGATATTGCGGACACGCCGGTACCAATCTGGTTCCATATCTCCAAGAACTGACAGAGATACCCAATTTACTAGATGCACGAAAACTACGACGTTTGTCAACCACGGCGACACACAGTCAACGAATTTTCGTTGCTCCACGTTGAATTCCGCTAACGCGCCACATTACCACCTGTTATCAACACGCCTGGCGTACCTCATCGACGTCGGCATTCACTTGTCCTACGACCGACGTACTATATTTGTTGCGAAAACAACACCTACCTACGAAACAGAGAATTTCAACGGCGAGACCGCCGCAACCCAATTCGTTTCGCTCGTCTAAAGACCATCGTCACTACCATTTTGTCTCAATACATCCCCACCGTAAACAAGATATCGCTCATTCGTCATGAATACCCCGGATCTCCTATCACTATTCCCATCATTTGACCAAGCGTTAGCCACATTCCTACACGAATCCTTCGATGTCCCAAAAGAATCCCACAGCACTTTGTGTGAGGCGCTCATCAATAGCCAGTACAGGACATGGTCGGATTTCCTATTCCTTGAAGACATCGATGATCTCACATATCAGGACGGGGATGTGAGAGTACCACTCTCTCGGCATGTACAGATAAGGTTACAGCGATTCGTTGATTTTGGTCGACGACTCACTGAACAGGGCCTAGACTGGGAAGAACGTGACCATTACACCAAGGAAGCCTTTAGGAAATACTGGCGTGGGATCGTCAAAGCCAACAGAGACTCCACGGCCAACAGGGTAGTAGTGAACACTCACGGCATACCACCAGATGGACCAGGGACAAACCCGATACGCCAGCTCCACAAACCAGTGTCAACTCACGCGCCTGTTCATTCCACCAGTAGTACTCCCGCTGTTCATAACAGCCCTCCTACTACTGCTTGCAAAACGGCTGACCACCCTACTGTTGACAATCCCGAGACCCCTACAGGACTCCCTGGTAGTTCCAATCCTGGATCAACTGCTGATTCCATCTCCACCGGTACTTCTACCTACACTTGGACATATTCCCCCAGCACTGAATCCGTACGCTTCAGCAAAGTTGACCCTTTCTCCACTCCTAATATTGTTCCTGCAGACATTCCTACTGGAGATGTTCCCTCTAAACGCAATGGTGCGTCACATTCCCCTCAAGCTCGAACTTTCTATACACCTCCCACCAACTCTAGATGGACATTTTATCCTCAGTCTGAAACCGTGGCATTTCATCGTGCTCGTTCTGCACCCCAGCCTTCTTGCAATTCTTCTTTGCAACTTCCACCATCTGGGGCATCTTCTAAAGATAGTGTCGTTTCAAGCTCAGTTAAGAAGCCTCTTTATGGGGCATCATTTTGTCCAGTTGGGAAGCCATCTACTTATTCTATGACGTACGTTTTGCCTGCTGTTTGTATCACCAAGCGGCACCGTGATGCTATCAAGCTCAAGCTGTATCAATTACATGCTACTCTCTTGATTGCCAATTGGCTCTATGACGGCGTCACCTGACAGATCCAATCTACGCTTTGATCTACTATCTATTCCAATCATGGGACACCATTTGATCTATGATCACGCGATTTTGATTCATGATCAATCTATGATTCATTCTTCGATCAACCGATATTTGAGAATCTACGGTCAATCGATTTGTTGATATTTATTTGGTTAATTCCTTCGGTTATTTCTGGACCTCCGAGGATCGTTCTCTCCGGTCATCAACCGTCTCTGCACTCGATAACTCTACATGTTCAATTCCGGTTCGTTGTACGATCACTCAATCATCTCCGATTCGATTCTTTTCAAGGTGTTATCTATGAATGGATTTCACACGATCTAACAATCCCCACGATTCAACCTTCAGTCAACCATCTATGTTTTGATACTCAATCGATTTCTACGATTCGTCTAACATCACGCCATGCAATTGATCCACAACCACACAATCGATTTCTACGATTCGATTCCATTTCTACGATTTCACCCAATTCTCGTTGCCTTTGATTACTCGACTTCTATGCTTTGTCCATGATCAAGTCTACAGGTATCAAGCTTCGATTACGATTGATTTTGATCACTCGCTTTCTACAAATCATCGGTTCCATCTACGAAATTGCACCGATCTTAGTTTCTATTGGTCATCACTTGCCCTGTTACCTTTCCGGCTCTCTTGCAGGGGCACTTCTTCTGTACAAGACAGCCATTACGACCACTCACAAGTCTTCCTTTCCAACCAAAAGGGCAACCATTTGATTCCACAATATCGATCATCCAATTCGATTCTCAGTAACGGTGATTACGATTTGACAATACTATTATCGAGATCAATCTACGCTCCAATCATACCTATGATCCTCAGATCCGATCAACCGATATTTGAGAATCTACGATACATCGATTTCTATGATTTTATATGTGATCATCTACTTGGTAACTCTTCTACGACTACATTCGATCTCAGTTCCTATGATCATCCTATGATCCTATGATCAATCGCATCACATACGGTTCAATCATCTTCCACTTGATACCCAATCGATTACTGAGATTTGAGCAATCAATCCCCACGATTCGACCTTCAGCCAATCGTCTCTGATTTGTTACTCAGTCGAATTCTACCGTACAATTCAACCCTATTCCACGATTCGACCTAGTGGACTACGGTACAATCAAGCGCTGTTTTTCAAGCACTACGATTTGATCTACAATTCAATCTACGATTCGATCTATGATTACAGTTGATGTCTCATATTTGATCATTGATCCTACGATTAGATCCACTATCAGCATTGTATGGATCTGACTCCTACGAATCAATATCCACTCAAGTTGACATATACGATCCATCCATCTCCAATCAATTGATGCCCTCTCCATTCGATTGTGATACCCGATCTATACGATCGTATCGATTTCCAATCTTCCTCGATCCGATCTGACCTCCAATTGATCCACAATCTACAATTGATCCAACATCTACAATTAGTTGATGTCCAATCATGGGACATCTTACTCTATGCAAAATCGATGCCTAATCATGGGGCATCTTGATCTATGCAAATCCATGCCCAATCATGGGGCATTCTTCTCCTTTGGTACTATTCCTGTGATAAAGGTTTCTTCCTTTCTATCGAGTGAGCAGATGGGGCATATTACATGTTCCTCACATCTGTACTCAGGGAATTTTGTTTGTTCTTCTCACAGAGATAATGCTTGTGCTTCATCACTGGCGAGAAGATGGGGCATATTAAATTCCTTTTGCACGTACGCGAAAACTACAGTACTCTAAATTACGTACGTACATTCCTACGTAACTTACAGTACCGCAGCTGGAATGATACGATACTACGAGTCGAAGTGCACCTTCAGTGGTTGGAATAATGAGACTCAGAGGTTATGTTTCCTCTCTGTGTGATTGGACTCAGACCGAACCAGAGGTGCAAATTGTCATTCTGACACCCAAATTCGATACTTAGTGATCGAACAACAGTCATTCTTACGATCGAAGTTCGATACTTAGTAATCGAAGAAGAACACACACTAGAGGTTCGCACATGCAATCTCTTGTTAAGTGTGCTGTTTTCAAGAAAAGACAGCAGAGGTTCGAAGCGCTGCTCACGAACTTGTTACTTGTTTTCTGCTGTATACATATTATCGTGTTGTATTAGCGGCAATGCGATCTTTAGAAGAGACACTTGCTCTCCAGCAAGGATCATCTCTCTATCTCTCATACTTTTAGATTATTTGATTATTCAACCTTAAACCTTGCACCGGACGCCCCTTTTGCGTCCCATTGTAGAACTACAAGCCTAAGATCTAACTGATTGCGTCGGTTACCGATAGTCAGAATAGATCTGGTTGGATTAACGTCCAATCGTAGTGGATATCAGAGAAATATTAGAACACAACAGACCGGCACCTCAACCGGCCTGCAGCTAAAGCTCCTGTTGCCCTTCTTTGCCTTTGGATTGAATCAGCTCAACAGCCAGTTTCAAAAGGAAATTAACAGCTTCAAGTGAAGGACGGCCGTGGCAAGATCACAGTGTTCACCCTTGTATAAGGAAAGCTTACATGCCAGGCGCTTCACCTTGGTGTGACTGGTGGAGACACCTTGACGAAGCTGCACAATCCGCCTCCAAAAATCGATGGTGTCACGGTAAACCTGGAGCTTGGGGGACCACGGAATCATGCCGGTGCGAAGCCGGCAAAGATGTTGTTCAACAGACAGCCGGATGGAGGCAGAGGTAGCATGGAGGACATCATAGGTTGTGATGAGAGTATCGCGCACAGTGGTATCACCAGATAAATACAGTGCCACTAGGTGCTCTAGCTTAGTCTGAAGGGGGACCACGCCAGCAGTAGCAAAGGCATGTTTGACCCGCTTGAGATAGCGCTGCCGAAGGTGAGGGTGGGAAGATTTCAGGCGAGAAAGAGAGGAGCGCACAGGAGGTGGAAGATATTTGCCCAAGATACTGCCATTACACACTTTGATCCAGAGCAAGCGATGGTCAGAAACCATGCCGTGCTCACCATCAAAAGCACAGTAACCAGCTCGGATGACATCAACATGCTCAGTAGTCCAAATGGCATCAATGGGAGTCCTGGTAGTATTGCGATTGTGGGTGGCAGGCGGGGAACTTGAAGGGTGGGTAGTTAAGATGGCATCCTTGAAGCCGAGTGCTGTGAGCTCAGAGGAGAGACCGTCAGACCGGACATCAGAATTATGGTCAATCCCTAAGACAACGGAGTCACCTGCCTCTAGGCAAGCCTGAAGGGCAGCTGTGAGGTCACGTCGAAAGAGAATGCGTGGGTTGGGACAGCGAAGATCCTCTTCAGCCTGGAAGTAGCGACAGTGTTGGTTCCAAACAGAGCCAAGGTCCCTGTCATTTTCTACAGGGCAGTAGGCAGAAAAGATGGTAACCGTAGCTTGAGCCCTCCCCTGAAACCGAACAAAAGTCCACCGGCCAAGCCCCGAAGGATCAGCACCGTGGGCAAGCTTGTGAGAATGAAAGAGCCGGTCAATAGTAAACCCTGTACCGCCAGGGATGCGCCACGTGCCAGAGGATGCCTCATGCTGGTTGCTAGCAAGAAAGGTGAAGCTGGAAGGGTAGGCCTGTTTGATGCGAGAGTGAAAGAGATCACAAAGGGGGAGCTGGGGTTCATTCAGACAATGCTCTGCGTAGAGAGCAACCCCAGCTTTACTTTGAGCAACACGCCGAGAGTTGTGACGGGAACGAGACATGAAGGCTGACTTCCGCTGGGGACCAATATTTTGGAAGGTGATGAGGGTAGAGTTTGAGGACGGAGACTGGGGAAAAGGATGGCCAAAAGCATCAGAATCTGTAGTCACAAGGATGTCCCCATGAAGATTAGTTGGGCGAGACGGGAAGCAAGAGGAGGCAAGGAAGGGGAAGAAGGACTGGAGGAATCCAGGTGGGGATGAGAGTTGGAGGGCATCCCACAGTGCCCTGAAGGAGACATACTAACCATGATTCGATGCATACCGTGTCTGTCGCACGGAAGAGGAAGCGTCTGAGGCATAGGTGTGGAATACCGAAGGCCACAGCAGGTGCAGCGCTGGGAGGAACACTGGGTGCATATCAGGGTGGATCACGGGGAGCACCAGTGGATGCAGCGCTAGGTGGAACACTGGATGCAATCCTGGGGGAAGCACTGGAAGGCAGGCCAAATGCATGGCAGGAGGAAGCACTGGGAGTGGCGCCTGGTGCAGTACTGGGAGGAACACTGGATGCACATCAGGGGGAAACACTGGGAGCACCAGTTGATGCAGCACTAGGTAGAGCACGGGAGGCAATCCTGGGGGCAGCACTGGGAAGCAAGTCAAATGCATGGCAGGAGGAAGCACTGGGAGTGGCGCCTGGCGCAGCGCTAGGCGGAGCACTGGGTGCATATCAGGGGGAAACACTGGGGGCACCAGTTGATGCAGCGCTAGGTGGAGCACTGGAGGCAATCCTGGGGGAAGCACTGGAAAGCAAGCCAAATGCATGGCAGGAGGAAGCACTGGAAGTGGCGCCTGGCGCAGCGCTGGGAGGAACACTGGGTGCACATCAGGGGGAAACACTGGGAGCACAAGTTGATGCAGCACGAGGTGGAACACTGAAGGCGACCCTAGATGAAGCACTGGAAAGCAAGTCAAATGCATGGCAGAAGGAAGCACTGGGAGTGGCGCCTGGGGCAGTTCTGGGAGTAGCACTGTCGGCAGAGCAGGGTGAAACACTGGGAGCACCAGTTGATGCAGCACTAGGTGGAGCACAGGAGGCAATCCTGGGGGAAGCACTGGAAAGCAAGCCAAATGCATGGCAGGAGGAAGCATTGGGAGTGGCACCTGGTGCAGTCCTGGAAGTAACACTGTCGGCAGAGCAGGGTGAAACATTGGGAGAACCAGTTGATGCAGCGCTAGGTGGAGCACCGACGGCAACCCTAGATGAAGCACTGGAAAGCAAGCCAAATGCATGGCAGGAGGAAGCATTGGGAGTGGCACCTGGTGCAGTCCTGGGAGTAACACTGTCGGCAGAGGAGGGTGAAACATTGGGAGCACCAGTTGATGCAGCACTAGGTGGAACACTAGAGGCAATCCTGGGGGAAGCCCTGGGAAGCAAGCCAAATGCATGGCAGGAGGAAGCACTGGGAGTGGCGCCTGGTGCAGTTCTGGGAGGAACACTGTCGGCAGAGCAGGGTGAAACACTGGGAGCACCAGTTGATGCAACGCTAGGTGGAGCACGGGAGGCAATCCTGGGGGGAGCACTGGGAAGCAAGCCAAATGCATGGCAGGAGGAAGCACTGGGAGTGGCGCCTGGCTCAGCGCTGGGAGGAACACTGGGTGAATATCAGGGGGAAACACTGGGAGCACCCGTTGATGCAGCACTAGGTAGAGCACTGGAGGCAGTCCTGGAGGAAGCACTGGAAAGCAAGCCATATGCGTGGCAGGAGGAAGCACTGGGAGTGGCGCCTGGTGCAGTGCTGGGAGGAACATTGGATGCATATCAAGGGGAAACACTGGGAGCACCAGTTGATGCAGCACTAGGTGGAGCACTGGAGGCAATCCTGAGGGAAGCACTGGAAAGCAAGTCAAATGCATGGCAGAAGGAAGCACTGGGAGTGGCGCCTGGCGCAGCTCTGGGAGGGACACTGGATGCATATCAGGGTGAAACACTGGGATCACCAGTTGATGCAGCACTAGGTGGAACACTGAAGGCGACCCTAGATGAAGCGCTGGAACGCAAGTCAAATGCATGGCAGGAGGAAGCATTGGGAGTGGCACCTGGTGCAGTCCTGGGAGTAACACTGTCGGCAGAGCAGGGTGAAACACTGGGAGCACCAGTTGATGCAGCACTAGGTGGAGCACTGGAGGCAATCCCGGGGGAAGCACTGGAAAGCAAGTCAAATGCATGGCAGGAGGAAGCATTGGGAGTGGCGCCTGGCGTAGCGCTGGGAAGGACACTGGATGCATATCAGGGTGAAACACTGGGATCACCAGTTGATGCAGCACTAGGTGGAACACTGAAGGTGACCCTAGATAAAGCGCTGGAACGCAAGTCAAATGCATGGCAGGAGGAAGCACTGGGAGTGGCGCCTGGTGCAGTTCTGTGAGTAACACTGTTGGCAGAGCAGAGGGAAATACTGGGAGCACCAGTTGAGGCAGCGCTAGGTGGAGCACTAGAGGCAATCCTGGGGGAAGCACTGGGAAGCAAGCCAAATGCATGGCAGGAGGAAGCACGGGGAGTGGCGCCTGGCGCAGTTCTGGGAGGAACACTGTCGGCAGAGCAGGGTGAAACACTGGGAGCACCAGTTGATGCAGCACTAGGTGTAGAACGGGAGGCAATCCTGAGGGAAGCACTGGAAAGCAAGTCAAATGCATGGCAGAAGGAAGCACTGGGAGTGGCGCCTGGGGCAGTTCTGGGAGTAGCACTGTCGGCAGAGCAGGGTGAAACACTGGGAGCACCAGTTGATGCAGCACTAGGTGGAGAACAGGAGGCAATCCTGGGGGAAGCACTGGAAAGCAAGTCAAATGCATGGCAGGAGGAAGCACTGGGAGTGGCGCCTGGCGCATCGCTGGGAGGAACACTGGGTGCATATCAGGGGGAAACACTGGGGGCACCAGTTGATGCAGCACTAGGTGGAGCACTGGAGGCAATCCGGGGGGAAGCACTGGAAAGCAAGCCATATGCATGGCAGGAGGAAGCACTGGAAGTGGCGCCTGGCGCAGCGCTGGGAGGAACACTGGGTGCACATCAGGGGGAAACACTGGGAGCACAAGTTGATGCAGCACTAGGTGGAACACTGGAGGCGACCCTAGGTGGAGCACTGGAAAGCAAGTCAAATGCATGGCAGAGGGAAGCACGGGGAGTGGCGCCTGGGGCAGTTCTGGGAGTAGCACTGTCGGCAGAGCAGGGTGAAACACTGGGAGCACCAGTTGATGCAGCACTAGGTGGAGCACAGGAGGCAATCCTGGGGGAAGCACTGGAAAGCAAGCCAAATGCATGGCAGGAGGAAGCACTGGGAGTGGCGCCTGGTGCAGTTCTGGGAGGAACACTGTCGGCAGAGCAGGGTGAAACACTGGGAGCACCAGTTGATGCAGCACTAGGTGTAGCACGGGAGGCAATCCTGAGGGAAGCACTGGAGAGCAAGTCAAATGCATGGCAGGAGGAAGCACTGGGAGTGGCGCCTGGTGCAGTTCTGGGAGTAACACTGTTGGCAGAGCAGGGGGAAATACTGGGAGCACCAGTTGAGGCAGCGCTAGGTGGAGCACTAGAGGCAATCCTGGGGGAAGCACTGGGAAGCAAGCCAAATGCATGGCAGAAGGAAGCACTGGGAGTGGCGCCTGGGGCAGTTCTGAGAGTAGCACTGTCGGCAGAGCAGGGTGAAACACTGGGAACACCAGTTGATGCAGCACTAGGTGTAGCACGGGAGGCAATCCTGAGGGAAGCACTGGAAAGCAAGTCAAATGCATGGCAAGAGGAAGCACTGGGAGTGGCGCCTGGTGCAGCGCTGGGAGGAACACTGGGTGCATATCAGGGGGAAACACTGGGGGCACCAGTTGATGCAGCACTAGGTGGAGCACTGGAGGCAATCCGGGGGGAAGCACTGGAAAGCAAGCCATATGCATGGCAGGAGGAAGCACTGGAAGTGGCGCCTGGCGCAGCGCTGAGAGGAACACTGGGTGCACATCAGGGGGAAACACTGGGAGCACCAGTTGATGCAGCACTAGGTGGAACACTGGAGGCAATCCTGAGGGAAGTACTGGAAACCAAGTCAAATGCATGGCAGAGGGAAGCACTGGGAGTGGCGCCTGGGGCAGTTCTGGGAGTAGCACTGTCGGCAGAGCAGGGTGAAACACTGGGAGCACCAGTTGATGCAGCACTAGGTGGAGCACAGGAGGCAATCCTGGGGGAAGCACTGGAAAGCAACTCAAATGCATGGCAGGAGGAAGCATTGGGAGTGGCACCTGGTGCAGTCCTGGGAGTAACACTGTCGGCAGTGCAGGGTGAAACATTGGGAGCACCAGTTGATGCAGCACTAGGTGGAACACTGACGGCGACCCTAGATGAAGCACTGGAAAGCAAGTCATATGCATGGCAGGAGGAAGCACTGGGAGTGACGCCTGGTGCAGTTCTGGGAGTAACACTGTCGGCAGAGCAGGGTGAAACATTGGGAGCACCAGTTGATGCAGCGCTAGGTGGAGCACTGAAGGCGACCCTAGATGAAGCACTGGAACGCAAGTCAAATGCATGGCAGGAGGAAGCACTGGGAGCGGCGCCTGGTGCGGTTCTGGGAGTAACACTGTTGGCAAAGCAGGGGGAAACACTGGGAGCACCAGTTGAGGCAGCGCTAGGTGGAGCACTAGAGGCAATCCTGGGGGAAGCACTGGGAAGCAAGCCAAATGCATGGCAGGAGGAAGCACTGGGAGTGGCGCCTGGTGCAGTTCTGGGAGGAACACTGTCGGCAGAGCAGGGTGAAACACTGGGAGCACCAGTTGATGCAGCACTAGGTGGAGCACGGGAGGCAATCCTGAGGGAAGCACTGGAAAGCAAGTCAAATGCATGGCAGGAGGAAGCACTGGGAGTGGCGCCTGGCGCAGCGCTGGGAAGAACACTGGGTGCATATCAGGGTGAAACACTGGGGGCACCAGTTGATGCAGCACTAGGTGGAGCACTGGAGGCAATCCTGGGGGAAGCACTGGAAAGCAAGCCAAATGCAAGGCAGGAGGAAGCACTGGAAGTGGCGCCTGGCGCAGCGCTGAGAGGAACACTGGGCGCACATCAGGGGGAAACACTGGGAGCACAAGTTGATGCAGCACTAGGTGGAACACTGGAGGCGACCCTAGGTGGAGCACTGGAAAGCAAGTCAAATGCATGGCAGGAGGAAGCACTGGGAGTGGCGCCTGATGCAGTTCTGGGAGTAACACTGTTGGCAGAGCAGGGTGAAATACTGGGAGCACCAGTTGAGGCAATGCTAGGTGGAGCACTGGAGGCAATCCTGGGGGAAGCACTGGGAAGCAAGCCAAATGCATGGCAGGAGGAAGCACTGGGAATGGCGCCTGGTGCAGCGCTGGGAGGAACACTGGGTGCATATCAGGGTGAAACACTGGGAGCACCAGTTGATGCAGCGCTAGGTGGAGCACTGAAGGCGACCCTAGATGAAGCGCTGGAACGCAAGTCAAATGCATGGCAGGAGGAAGCACTGGGAGCGGCGCCTGGTGCGGTTCTGGGAGTAACACTGTTGGCAGAGCAGGGGGAAATACTGGGAGCACCAGTTGAGGCAGCGCTAGGTGGAGCACTAGAGGCAATCCTGGGGGAAGCACTGGGAAGCAAGCCAAATGCATGGCAGGAGGAAGCACTGGGAGTGGCGCCTGGTGCAGTTCTGGGAGGAACACTGTCAGCAGAGCAGGGTGAAACACTGGGAGCACCAGTTGATGCAGCACTAGGTGGAGCACGGGAGGCAATCCTGAGGGAAGCACTGGAAAGCAAGTCAAATGCATGGCAGGAGGAAGCACTGGGAGTGGCGCCTGGCGCAGCGTTGGGAAGAACACTGGGTGCATATCAGTGTGAAACACTGGGGGCACCTGTTGATGCAGCACTAGGTGGAGCACTGGAGGCAATCCGGGGGGAAGCACTGGAAAGCAAGCCAAATGCAAGGCAGGAGGAAGCACTGGAAGTGGCGCCTGGCGCAGCGCTGAGAGGAACACTGGGCGCACATCAGGGGGAAACACTGGGAGCACAAGTTGATGCAGCACTAGGTGGAACCCTGGAGGCGACCCTAGGTGGAGCACTGGAAAGCAAGTCAAATGCATGGCAGGAGGAAGCACTGGGAGTGGCGCCTGATGCAGTTCTGGGAGTAACACTGTTGGCAGAGCAGGGTGAAATACTGGGAGCACCAGTTGAGGCAGCGCTAGGTGGAGCACTTGGGGCAATCCTGGGGGAAGCACTGGGAAGCAAGCCAAATGCATGGCAGGAGGAAGCACTGGGAATGGCGCCTGGTGCAGCGCTGGGAGGAACACTGGGTGCATATCAGGGTGAAACACTGGGAGCACCAGTTGATGCAGCGCTAGGTGGAGCACTGAAGGCGACCCTAGATGAAGCACTGGAAAGCAAGCCAAATGCATGGCAGGAGGAAGCACTGGGAATGGCGCCTGGTGCAGCGCTGGGAGGAACACTGGGTGCATATCAGGGTGAAACACTGGGAGCACCAGTTGATGCAGCGCTAGGTGGAGCACTGAAGGCGACCCTAGATGAAGCACTGGAAAGCAAGTCAAATGCATGGCAGAAGGAAGCACTGGGAGTGGCGCCTGGGGCAGTTCTGGGAGTAGCACTGTCGGCAGAGCAGGGTGAAACACTGGGAGCACCAGTTGATGCAGCACTAGCTGGAACACTGAAGGCGACCCTAGATGAAGCGCTGGAATGCAAGTCAAATGCATGGTAGGAGGAAACACTGGGAGTGGCGCCTGGCTCAGCGCTGGGAGGAACACTGGGTGCATATCAGGGTGAAACACTGGGAGCACCAGTTGATGCAGCACTAGGTGGAGCACTGGAGGCAATCCTGAGGGAAGCACTGGAAAGCAAGCCAAATGCATGGCAGGAGGAAGCACTGGGAGTGGCGCCTGGTGCAGTTCTGGGAGTAATACTTTCGGCAGAGCAGGGTGAAACATTGGGAGCACCAGTTGATGCAGCACTAGGTGGAACACTGAAGGCGACCATAGATGAAGCACTGGAAAGCAAGCCAAATGCATAGCAGGAGGAAGCACTGGGAGTGGCGCCTGGTGCAGTTCTGGGAGGAACACTGTCGGCAGAGCAGGGTGAGACACTGGGAGCACCAGTTGATGCAGCACTAGGTGGAACACTGGAGGCAATCCTGGGGGAAGCACTGGAAAGCAAGCCCAATGCATTGCAAGAGGAAGCACGGGGGGTGGCGCCGGGTGCAGCGCTGGGAGGAACACTGGGTGCATATCAGGGTCAAACTCTGGGAGCACCAGTTGATGCAGCACTAGGTGGAGCACGGGAGGCAATCCTGGGGGAAACACTGGAAAGCAAGCCAAATGCATGGCAGGAGGAAGCATTGGGGTTGGAATCTGGTGCAGGTCTGGGAGTAACACTGTCGGCAGAGCAGGGTGAAACATTGGGAGCACCAGTTGATGCAGCACTAGGTGGAGCACTGGAGGCAATCCTGGTGGAAGCACTGGGAAGCAAGCCAAATGCACCACTGAGCGCAGCACGGAGTTTAGTCCTGGGTGAAGCACTTGGGGGGAAGCCAAATGCGTGGCAGAAGGAATCACTGGGAAAGTTGCCTGGTGCCGGGCTAGGAGAAACACTGGGTGCAGATCAGGGTGAAACACTGGGAGCACCTGTTGACGCAGCACTAAGTGGAGCACTGTAGACAATCCTGGGTGAAGCACTTGGGAGCAGGCCAGAAGAAATGCTGTGAGAAGCACTTGGAGTGACGCCTGGTGCAGTGCTAGGAGAAACAATGGGTGCAGAGCAGGGTGAAATGGTGGGATTCCTAGGTTGAGCCGCGCTGGGTGTAACAGTGGATACAACCCTGGGTGAAGAGCCGGGAAGCACGCCAAAGGTGTTATGGGGAAGAGCGCCTGAAGGAACACTCGGGAGAGCACCTGAAGTAACACCCGGTGCAGGGATAGGAGAAATACGGTGGGGTAGACAAGGCGGGAAGCAGGAGAAGCGGAGGAAGAGGAAGGGTGACTGAGGGATGCAGAGGTGGAATTTGGAGAAGGAGGCATTCCACCAGGCCAGAAGAAAAGGTGCCTAACCATGGTCAGAGGAATACCGTGTCTGTCACACGGAGAGGAGAGAAGCCGGTGCAGAGCTGGTGGAGGCATTGGTATGGCTCAGCTCACTGATACTGGCGTCGGTGCCGGGAGAAAAAGCTATGGAGGTGAAACCGGAGCGGAGAGGAGAGTTGAGGGCGGTAGGGAGTGTGCTAGCGGGGGACACACTGTCAGCCAAGGCAACGCCTTCAGGAGGGGCAGCAGCCGGAGGGGCACCCAGAACAGAAGTGATGTTGGAAGTGCCGGTAGCAAGAGTAGACATGGACTGGCCATCATCAAAGCCACACCCAGCGCTGTCTTCACGTATCTGGAAAGAGAAGTGCATATCCAGGTCAAAAGTAACAGCGTTGGAAGTGGAGTCAATGGACAGGTCATCATCCACGAGTTCCCAATCACAGACGTCACCATGACCGAAGAAGGGCAGAGCATCATCCTGCTCCTGGTCCGGTGCAGGGGCATTTTCAACAACCCTGCCTTCAGTGGGATCCCAATGAAAGTCCTCCAACTCAGTGAGACACTCAGTAGAGAACCATTGGCGAACACAAGAGCCATACCGGGCCTCCAGGAAGATAGGAAGAAAGGACAGCATGGCTTGTGCTTCAGCTGAGGTAGTAGTGTTGTACAGGGCCAGGATTTCACCACGGTAGGAGCTGGTGTCAACAGAGAGAAACAATGGCCATGACCAGTTGTCCCTAGTACGAATTCCCAGAAGAACACGTCGCAAAGTGGTAGCACCCAGTCCCTGACCCAAATCGACAGGAAGATCCAGGTCAACCACACCAAGAACAGAAGCAGTTTCATGGGTCTGGATGAACTTGGCTTGTCGGTGCTTAGCTTGACGAAGGGTCTTCAGCTTGGAAGGGGAAAGGCATCGGTCAGAGGGATTGGTAGCAGTCTCAATGAACTTGTAGAATTTACCATCAGGAAGGGAGGCTATATCAGACACAGAGCAGCGATTGAACTGAGCCTTCAATAGCTTGACAGTCTGAGAACGCTTAGTAGAATCACACAAGATGTGAGCGGCGGGGACAGGAGAGGGGTCAGGGGTTCGTGAATTGTCGAGCCGAATGTTCTTCCGGATGACAGCTATAGGGAAGGCTTGAAACCGAGGATGGGTCTGGAGCAGTGCATTGTAATGATTAAGATCAAAACTCTGCATATAGGAACCGAGCAGGAAACCACAGGTGACAGTAGTGGAGGCTTGAATATGATCGTACTTGAAGTCCATTTCACGGTCCTGGAGGCGCTGAAGGAGAGTGTCAGACAAGAGAGAATCCACTGGGACACTGTGTCCAATATAGAACTGAAGGTGGGGTGCTGCGCGGACCCGGAGCCAGAGGGAAGCAACGTAGAGCTCAAGAGTGCGCCTGTCAGGCAGGGTAGACCAGAGTTTGGGAACTGGCTTAGCCTTGGGGTTAATGCTGGCGCGGGAAGGGAAGACATAGAGGACCAGCTTCCGATCCGCCGGCCAGAGCAAGCTAAGGGCATCAGTCAGGGACTCCAGCATTTTGTCGTACAAATCACTAGGGCGGGGTGACATCAGCCGAGGGAGAGACAGAGTGAAGTAGGAGCTGTAGGAGCACTTGGTACCTTCAGTGACATCAACCGGAGCCCTGGAATCACTGGAGCAAACCCCACGCCGTTGAAGAAAGTGGCCGACAGAAGAAGAAAGGACAGAAGCAGCTCCAACAGAAGGAAAAAAGGAGACAGACCGAGAACCCGGCGCCGGACTGGAAGATGCAGAGGCAGCTGACGGAGCAGGGGCAGGGGGCTTAGTCTTGAAAAACCAATGAGAGCCGAGAACCCGGTTGGCAGACAGCCACACCAACCCTTCAGTGCTAGGCAGGAGGTTGCCTTCGCAGTACAGGGCATCAAAGCATTCGGGAGACATTTTAGCAAGACCAATGAGACATTTCCAAAGGGCTTGGCCGGGAGGGGATTTGGTCCACGCAGCAGAGCCTTGGAAGCAAGCCGAAGCCAGGGAGACCAGAGACTCCACAGTAGCAGTCCTCCAATCAGAATCAGTGGGATTGACCAGGGCATACACCGGGGCAACTGATAGACGGCACACATCATGAATGGATTTCTTGTCACGGCCATCCTTCTTGCTGAAGAAGTGGGTAGGACTGGGCAAGGC
Source organism: Pseudo-nitzschia multiseries (assembly GCA_037355745.1). Taxonomy (NCBI): domain Eukaryota; phylum Bacillariophyta; class Bacillariophyceae; order Bacillariales; family Bacillariaceae; genus Pseudo-nitzschia; species Pseudo-nitzschia multiseries. Next base: position 20,057,912 of record CM074784.1, on the reverse strand, counting down.
ATTCCAAACCCGGGTCTGTGCTGGAGACTTCCGGAGGTGGTGGATGAAAGATGGGGTAGGGAAACGGCCATCACCATAGAAACGCCACAGGAAGGAAGCAGAGTGGGCCTGATTGGCAGCGGCCAGAGCCTGTTGGCAAAGTGCTTGACGATCCAAGCTGGGGGAGGGAGTCAAGGAGGGGGACGGCTGGAGGAGAGACTGTTTAAGAGCTGTAGCAGGGGAGGGACGAGCGGCAGATGGGGCTGGCTGCTGAAGAGCTGGGGGAGTAAGGACAAGCTGCTTGAGAGCGGGAGGCTGAAGGGGGGGGGGGACTTAAGGGCTGGCTTCTTAGAATCCGGACGAGGAGCAGGCTTCTTAGCAGACTGAGTAGAGGAGGCCACAGAGGAATCAGAGGAAGAGACAGACATGGAGGTAACAGAGGATTGGCTGGCCGAGGAAGAGGAACCAGCAGACATAGATGCATCCTTCCGGGGGCGAAGAGAGGAAGGGGAAGGAGGGGCCTGGGTAGGGGGGGAGGACTTCTTCAGATGGGCGCGCTTGGGGTAACGAGAGCCAGAGGCAGAGCGAGCAGACGAAGAAGATAGAGAGGGTGTAGATTGGAGCCGTTTCTTGGGGGAAGAAGCAGAGGAGCGGCCCTCAGTAGGCTTAGTAGGAGTGTGGGGGGTAGGCATGCTGGGAATCGTAGGAAGGGAGGCTGATGAGGTACTGGAGTCCGGGAATAGGGATGGGGACTGGAGTCCAGGAATAGGATGGGGACGGATCGATTGGAGCGCTAGCGAGGGAGCGGCGTGCTGACGGGAGAAAATGGAATGGCGGCGACGATCGGCGACGACGACGACGCTTGCTGCAACGGCGCTTGGCTGTCTGTATCCTACAACCGAAGGAGTCAAAGGAAGCAAAGGGAACACCGTCGGGCGCTTGAAGGACCAAGCGAGAGACCGGAAAGGTTGTTATCTAGAATGTGGATGGCGGGGGGAGACCACAATCGATTGGCGTCGTGTCGAGCGATTGTCGGAGGATGAGCCGGTTACGCTACATAGAAACTGTACTGGGGCCAGCGTAGAAAATTATGTGTCGGACCGAAAATTATGTGTCGGACCGAAATGCCGACGGGGAAGAACAGCCGAACCAACCAAAGGAAGCCAGCAAGCAGACGGCCAACCAATAGCAGCAACAATAGGAGAAAGTCGCAGAAGGGAGGTGTGGGGCCTGTTATCTGGATTGGGAATGGAATAGAGGGGAAAAGAGTATAAGAGATTTTGTGTAGAAGTCTACGTGTTTTAAGTACTGGAAATTCGGAACGTCGGACAAAGTCGCTGGGTGCCGAAATTGTGGAGCAAAAAAATAGGTACAGTACTACGTATGATACTATGTACGTGATAGTCTGTCCTTTTTCCACTGATGAGGGAGGACTCAACCCACTGGCCCCAGTGTCATCAATATTAACCATTTGCCCCCACTCAAAGAAAATTACACTGTTTAAAATCAGTCTGTGTTTGAATCATGTAATTGCTGTGTCCCGTGTTGCTGCCGGTGTGTACCGGTACTTGGTGTGTTCGGAAAGAAGTATCCACAGCCCAAAAAGTGAACATACACGGCAGGCACGCTCCACCAACTTTATGATTCTACGTTTGATTTTGACAATTACTTGTAGTTGCAAAATGTCCAAACTTACAAATAACAAGAAGATGAAAAACAAACCAGAATCAGTGTACAAGAGGAAGATCTTGCCGCCCCGGTTTTCTTTTTTTTTCACGGAGTACACAAAATGGATGAAAAGCGCTCAATCACAAAGACCTTAACCAATGAGCTAAACCCATTTTTAAATCATTTCAAAACTGGGCTTGATGCGCTATGTGCCCAAAATGGACACTTGGTACTCACAATCCTTGAGGGATGCAAGCAGATCAACAATGTGAGAACAAGACTGAACAGCAAAAAAAGGATGATTTCATGAAGATGAAGCTTTGGAAATATGGTAACAATGCTTCAAGTATGTCACTGAGGAATTATTTCTGGACTATGAGGAAGGCAACACGTGCAGTATTGACCATGTGTGGGCTATGGGTATCATTATATTGTACCTTTTATGTAGTTATCCCGCATTGAAAGGAACAGAGGACATAAAGTGCTACAACAATGCGGGTATCAGACCAGAAGTAAAATCTGGAGAACAAGAGAGACTACAATGGGAAGGTCATACGTTCAAGCAAAGGAATGGTGTAATCTGACGCCGAAGGCCAGAAAGCACATAAAACAATGCCTATATGATTTTAACCTGGGGAACTGTCCATGTCTGACAATGCTTTGGTCCAACAAATGGCGCACAAAGACTGAAGAGGAAATCATTGAAAAGGACTGATTGCAATGGGATGACTACTCAACGGACGATACCGAGTTGTACTCCACAGACAAAAGGTTTCCTGTAATGGGCAATGAGTACAAGGAATGTATGGATGAAGTACAAAGGAAAGACCTCAATTCTTTTTTGTACCATTTTGAAACAGGGTATGACTGTTTATTCAACAGAAATGGACATATTGTACTCACAATCCTGGACAGATGCAAGCTGACAAATATTGTACAAACAACACTAAACAGCAGAAAAGGAAGATCTGAGGAAGCTGAAGCAGTCACAGTTTGGATAGAGGCACTGGACTAGTACGCCTACTACAGATTATTCCCGGACCACGACAAAGGCGACACTTACGCAACGAACCACATTTGGGGTCTGGGTGTCATTCTGTGCTACCTTCTATGTGGTTATCCCTGGGAACCGTCCCAGTCTGAGGATGATTTGGTCAAACAAGAAGTGGCACACAAAGACTGAAGAGGCAATCATTGAAAAGGATCAATTGCAATGGTTTGGCTACTCAATGGACGATACCGGGCTTTACTCCACAGATGAAAGGTTTCCTGTAATGTGTAATCGCTACAAGAAATGTATAGATGAAGTACAAAGGGAAGACCTGATTCCTATTTGTATCATTTTGAATAGCATATGACTCTCTATGCAACAGAAATGGATATTTTGTACTCACAATCCTGGACAGATGCAAGCTGATGAATATTGATAGAACAGCACTAAACAGCAGAAAAGGAAGATTCGAGGAAGCAGAAGCTTCCGCAGTTTGGATAGAGGCCCTGAACTAGTATGTATATTGCAAATCATTCCCGGACCATGAGAAAGGCAACACTTGCGCCACAGACAATATTTGGGTTCTGGGTATCATTCTTTTCTACTTTCTATGTGGTTATCCTGCGCTGAACGGGAAGACAGGCATTCACTGTTACAGCACAATTGGCATCAGACCAAAAGCAGAATCAAAACAATGAAGCAAAATGGAAATGGATAAACATAGCTTTCCAGCAAAGGAATGGTACCAGCTGACACAGCCACTGAAAAAGCACATTAAACAATGTATACATTTTCATCCAGGGAATTATACCTGTCTGATGATGATTCAGTTCGCTGATTGGTGGATAATGACTACTGGGTATGTAACTGTGAAGGAAGGTTTGAAAAATGTAATCTCAGAATCCCCTACTGAGGAGTATACAACCAACGCAGAACAAGCAGAGGAGGTAAAGGTAACACACAAAGCCACAGAAAGAAAATGTATGAAAAAGCAATGGGGTTCATTCATGAAAATCAAGAAAACAATCAAAGACTAAAAAGCGGAAACTGAAAGAATTAAAGAACAAAGAGAAAAAGGAGGAAGAAGACAGACACAAGAAGAACATTCAGCACTGGTTACATCTTCACAAGAAACATTGAGATTCACCTGACAAGTTGGAGGAGTACAACAACTATCCTGTTCCTCATGGCGCATAGGGATGCGTGAAACACTACTAATACCCGTTATTGTAAAACTTGTTACTACTTGGTAGTACATATTTGTCACATACTAAAAATGGAAGTATATAATATGTAAGGTGAAATATTATTCCTTACAAATTCAGAAGTCATTATCGCCGTTCCAGACAATTCAATCTGCAACGCCATTGCAGACACTTAACCCTGCAATGCTGTTCCAGACAATGAATTTCAAAACAAAGTTCCAAATACAGACTGGAAATTTGTCCAAACTTCCACCAATTAAAATCATCAAAATTGTACAGTACTGAAAACCATACTTCTACTACACCATTCCAGGATTAAAACTTAGTAGAACAACAATTGACAAGGTTAAAATCAATTGTGTCAACATGGAACGGAGTTGCAGCAATAGAGGAAGTTTTGTATGAAACTTTCAATCCACCAATTAAAAAATACAATCATTATCTTCACTTACCTGCAACGCCCTTCCAGGAGGGATTACAAATCACTATTGGTTTTGCCAGTGTTGATTCAATTTTTTTGTTTCCAACCCAGTTATTGTGTCACAGAGATTAAACAACCATTCTTCCCGGTTTCCAAGGACAAAGTATTGATCTTTACTACCAAGGTTTCTGACCACGGCAACTTCAGAGTCAATGTTATTGCAGTTGAACAAATATAATTTGTTTTGCAACTCCCCTTGCTTCACCAATGCATGGCAGTGTTTTTTCCTTTTCTCCCTATTGCTCGATATTGGTTCAACAGAAACAAAGCAACAAGTGACGGTGTAGTAACCATTGTGCAATAATTCAAAGCTGCTGACAAAACTTCCAGGGGGAAAGGACCTTCAAGATGAAGCATGCACAGAATCTGACATGGATAAACTTGCCGTTCACGTCCATCCAGGATGTCTAGTTGAAAATTTTCCCAGTCATACCATACATTATCCACTTGTCTAGAATCTGACTTAAACAATGGATGGGTGCAAAAAAGTAACTTCATCCCACAATAATTGTCATACCTCTTGTGCTTTGTGGATCCACCAAATGTACTGGTGCCCGCAGCCAGAACAACCACATTGCAACAAAATTTGAGAACATCCAATGGAAACCATGGTACACATGCATTTTTTTGTCCCACTTCATGTAAGGCAAACCATCCATAACACCAATCAAAAACTTAGACCCAGCTGACCAACCACCCTCTGTAGGATGATTTGGTCCTGTGAATGATTTATGATCAAACAAATAAATTCACCGTCAAGCCGATCAATAGTACGGTATTCCATTAATGGCTTGCAGCTTTGCTTGATTGGTGTGGATTTGATTCATTGCTGGGTTCTCTTCACTGGAGCTTTCACTTCAGTTTTACGATTGCTCTCACTTGCTGCAGAGTCCCATCCAGTTGGAGGACCAAATAATCTCATGTACTGTGATAAATGGAAATGCATGTGATTCTTCACCAGATTGTTACCCTCTCTCTTACTTCTTATGCAGTTAATGAAATGAACAATCATCTTGTCAAGATTTAAAATACCCTTGTTGTCTTCTTTGAAAACCTCCTCAAACGTTCCAGCGTATTTCAGGCACTCTTCCATACCCAACAACAACTCAATGGCATAAATACATCCGTCGTTTTCTTCCTCACACTTTCTCCTCTGATTGTCAACTTTGGTTGACGTTCATTGGAACAACAACAATTGACGACCTTTAGCAGACAAAAGTGCGAGCATCTGAATGCAAAGCATGCCAATGTACTGGTTCCCCTCCTTCTTTGCTGTATGTATCGACTCAGAAAAATTGGTTTGCGGAAAATCATGATCGGATTGCCTCTGAACAGCAGCTCCATAGTAACTGGCTATCTGGTCCATGTCACCAAGTAGGCACGTGATATTTGCTAAAAAATCCTCACAGAAAGTCTCTGCTGCTCGCTTTGTGCAACCAAATTGGTGCATATGGAGTCTCTCTCCTGGTGATGCTAGATGAATATTATGTGGGTTTTCTTGAAAATCAAGATCATAAAATGTGTTACCGTTATGAACACGGGGGTGGGTGACATTATTGAAATACTGTTCAACATTCAATCCTTCCACCAACATTGGAGCAGTAAAATCAGAAATCTTTCATAGACGGACAGAATGATACTCTTCCCCATTGTTGTCCTTGAACACCTTCATCTTACCACTATTAATTGAAACAGTAACCTTCAGAACATCCACATGGGTGTTATTACCAAGTGCCCTTGGACAATTTCAATGCCTGCGGATCATCTTTGTACTGGGTGTTTGATAATGTTCACAAAATTGGTTATGCTGGGGAGTATCACCTATGAAAATAAGCAACTGCAAATTTCATTCAAACAGACCATTTCTTCTTGTTCCATGGCAAATTAGACCATTCTATACCATCTTTTAGGTTCCAGGAATCTTTCAAAGATGAAAGAGCCAAACCAAGGCCAGATGGGATATTGTTCACATTGTTGATCAATTTGTCACCTTTATCACATGTACCTGTGGGGTGAAAATATATAGTCTCCCATGCATCTGGCTGACAGCTCTGAGTTAAGGTGTTAAATATGTCAAGTGTCATGTTCAGTGGGGTAAGAGTGGTTTGACCACTATTGCCGGTTTTGATTCCATTCATGTAGAGAATAATAGGTACCAAAATTTCATTGGAATCTGTTTTGCATCTCTTTTCTCAAGTATTGATCCACCATTCACCATGAGCGGTGAGGTTTGTCTATATCAATGTTACCTTGTAGTTCCAGATACCGGACTGGTAAGGTAGGTTCTTCAGCATGGGGGAAAGATAGATTTTCTTCCTTGACCAGCGTCATGTTTGTTAATAGGGAATGAAGTGCTTTTCAGAAGGACCGGACATAGATTTGTTTACAACCGGCAATGTCAGCACAAATTGATTTCTTACAACACCTGTTGATAAGATGAGGTTTAAACCCATCACCTTCTATTTCAGGCACAGTTGCGTACATGTCCTTCATGACTCTTGACCTCATCTGTATGAGATAACCTTTTGTCCATGAAAATAAATTAAGCCGCTCGGATTTGATAGCCCATTCATACGATTCCTTCTCTGCAACTAAAGGTATGCTATGATTCTGCATGATTTTCATTAACTTGATCTTCACCTTCAGTGTGTCTTATACATGCTTTCCAGCAATTGGAGGCATAATTGTTGTGTTTGAATGAAGAGGGGAATCATCAACAGCCATGTTGTTGCCTTCACTATTGACACTCAAAGAGGGGGGACTTCGCTGTCAATTCCTTCTTTGTCATCCTTGTCATTAGAAGAAAAACAATTATTATCAGAAACATAGTCATAGTCATTGTCATTGTCATCGTTGTCTAATTCCCGGCCAATCTAGGCACGCTCCACCAGTTTGACAGAATAGTCATACATAACTTGATTGCCGAGCACCTCTGGTACTAGACCACTACTCAGTGGACCATTAGGGGTGCTTGCTAGACCTAATATTTCACTAGCATCCTCTGGCTCATTTGATTTTCTAATCAATATGGAAGATGTGAAATCATCTACCCCCAAACACCGGTCATAATAAGAATAGCATGATTTGTTTTGTGGAATATGGCTCAAAAGAGCAGGCGAAACAAGAACTCCAGTGTTCTTTCTTCATCCTGCTGTAAACAAGGGGAGTTTTTCTTCTTGGTGACCTTCTTCTTTCCGTAACCGGAAGTATGAGAGGTGAGTACAAGTAGCACCGTTTACAATAAACCTGATATTTAGGTGCCGTTGCCATCATTAGTAGTAGCCAGTAATAATAGAAATGAGGAACCAATTCAGATTGAGAAATTGCGACCATGCACTGTTTGTTTCAGGCATCAAACTCAGTTCCAGGCCACCAGATTGGAAACAGTTGCCAGTGGAGTAGGAAGATATACCATGCGTCAAAATGTTATGAGTTTGACATTAATTTCAAAAAATTGGATGAAATTACAAAGGGGGAACTGGTGGATTTCGGCCCACATATGCACCTGATTCCCCAGCAACCCCAAATCTCGTTTGTGTGACGTAGCCATGTCACCTACTGTATCCACCCCATCATTCTATCCAGAGTTGGTTCGGGTTTGAAATTTGGTTCAGTTTGAGCCAAAATTTCATTTGAGAGATGGCATGTTACATCACAATACTGATAGCTCTGATTTCCAACTGAATGGTTTGACAAGTGAGCTGATGTGCATTTTGAATGCGCTACTACCTTAGAAGGAAGAGAGCCCTGCCTGGTCATTCTCCCATTCTGTCATGTTTAGTACCAGGTACTCCTATGTTTACTACACCACAGAAAAAAAAGAATTGCAACAATCTGAATCTGATATCATTTTTTATTTCATTCTACTAAGGTTTGTAAGAAGATTTTGAGCAGATCATTCAACAGATATCCAAGGAAGAGTCAAATCATATTTTGTGAGCTAAATTTTTATCAAACTGAGAGATGATTAATAGCAAATGGCTAGAATTGAGAGGGTGATTAATCTCATACCCGCCTGTCTTTACGATTTTAGAAAATCTCCTATCCCGCCAGTATCACCTAGAATGCCTTTTTCAAATCTCATACCCTGCATAATGTCTGTTTCAAATCTCATACCCTGCTAGATTACTAAGATTGAAATCCCATACGCTGTCTCGCCATATCTACTAAAAACCATCAAATTTCATACCCTGTCTTTCCCTATGTATTACATCAAGTACCTTATTGGGGCATAATATTTAGATAAACATAGTAGTTTTTTAAAGTACAGCGCGCTAACTACCTTCTTTAAATACCGGCTTAAAATACAACGCTAGTAAAGACCTTAAAATGCTGCGCTAATTACCTTCTTTGAATACCTGCTTGAAATGACAGCAAGAGCAAGAGCAACAGCAACAGCGAGAGCAAGAGCAAGAGCAAGAAGAGCAACAGCAACAGCAACAGCAACAGCAACAGCGACAGCAAAAGCAACAGCAACAGCAACAGCAACAGCAACAGCAAAAGCAACAACAGCAAAAGCAAAAGCAAAAGCAACAGCAACAGCAGCAGCAAAAGCAACAGCAACAGCAACAGCAACAGCAAAACCAACAGCAAAACCAACAGCAAAACCAACAGCAAAACCAACAGCAAAACCAACAGCAAAACCAACAGCGAGCAGCAAAAGCAAAAGCAAAAGCGAGTGCAAGAGCAGCAATAGCGAGAGTCACAGCAAGAGGCAGAGCGGCAACAGAGAGAGCACAGCAAACGGCAAAAGCAAAAGCAATGAGAGCAGCAGCAAGAGTGGCGATGGTAAGAGGAACAGCTAGCGGCAACGGCGAGAGCAGCGAATGACAAGTGACGAAAGCAGTCAGTGGCAAGAGCAACAAGTGGGGAGAGCAATGAGTGGCAAGATCAAGAGCAGCAAGCGGCGACAGCAGCAGCAGTAACAACGAGAGCAGCAAGTGGCGAGAACAACAGCGATGATAGAAGCAAGTGGCGCGCAATTCTTCATTGTCGACCTGGGTCCAGAATACAACAAAGACTGTAACAAAAACCCACATCCGTCCCACAGAAATAACAAGGGGTGGTGAATTTGAAGCAATACTTCCCATTGTGGGCGCCGGGGTCATCGAACGGGAATGGAATGCCATCTTGCTACCACTGTTGCTGTTGCTCTCACCGCTCGCTGTTGATGTTGCACTCGCTGTTGCTGTTGATGTTGCTGTTGATGTTGATGTTGCTGTTGATGTTGCTGTTGATGTTGATGTTGCTGTTGATGTTGCTGTTGCTCTCGCTCTTGCTCTCGCTCTTGCTCTCGCTCTTGCTCTCGCTCTTGCTCTCGCTCTTGCTCTTGGTGCTCTCGCTGTTGCTCTCGCTCTTGCTCTCGCTGTTGCTCTCGCTGTTGCTCTCGCTGTTGCTCTTGCTGTTGATCTCACTGTTGATCTCGCTGTTGCTCTCGCTGTTGCTCTTGATGTTGCTCTTGCTCTGGTCTTTAGCGCCATATTTTAAGTAGGTATTTAAAGAAGGTAATTAGCACAGTATTTAAGAAGGTCTTAAAGAAGGTAGTTAGCACAGTATTTTAAGAGGATATTGAAAGAAGGTTGAACTGAAAACAGAGTGTTTATCTGGCATATGTACTGAAAATACACTATCTGTTTCTCAAACACCTTCAAGCACACGGTCCTGCTTGCTAAAATCAAATACGTGAACAAAATTGCATATGCCTCTTATGACTTGATTCGATAAGCCATGGCAGGATATGACATTTGGAGCTTTGGAAATACATAGGGAAAAACAGGGTATGAGATTTGTTGGTTTTTAGTAGATATGCTGAGACAGGGTATGAGATTTGAAACGAACATTATGCAGGGTATGAGATTTGAAAAGGCGTTCTAGGTGCTGATGCGGTTCTGAATTGTAAAGACGAGGTATGAGATTGGGCGATTCCCGAAATAGTCTGGGTAGGGGCCCAGATTTAATCTGGGTAGGGGCCCAGATTAAATTCTGTACCATTTTGACCCAGAAACTGGTCCACGTGAGCTCACACGTCAACCAGTATCTGGGTCCCTACCCAGATTTGCTTGAAATCGCACATGGAATTTTGTATTTTTATTTCCTGCGCGCGCATGCTTATCACTTAATGAAGTAGGAAGTATAAATTGTATTATCCATGAACAAATTCCTTATTCCAAAAATGAGACTTTAAACAAAATCTGGGGATGGTGATTTTCATTCCCGAAATACAAAAATCTGGGCCCCTACTACCCAGACTATTTCGGGAATCACCCATTAATCGCCGAATTGAGAGTGCTCCTCTATGGTGGAAGGGGCACGCTTTCGAATTTCCGGGTTAAATCTTGCTGCTCAACGCTTCGCGGAAAGCGGTAACTCTGACTTCCTAACGGCATACGGCATATGCACACAGCACATATCATGTACTGGTACCGTAGGTACGTACAGGCATTATCACTCCGGTAGGTCGCTTGTTAAACAATGCTTGTACCGGTACTGTTAAGTGGCTTGTACGATACCCTTTAGGAGTTCGTAATTATGGTCGGTACGAGTACGTTCAATCTTCTTAGGTGATGCTGGGAGAGTAATAGGTAACACCCCGTCCTCCGTTTTTGGTTGGCACGTGTCAACCCCTATCTAAAGAAAAATCCTCGGCGCGCAACCAAATCGACTCCGAGTATTATCAGTGGGGAGGAGGGGTGTTACTTGGTACCACTCTAGCTGCTTGTTTACGAGGACCCCAGCACTGATAATACAAGGAGGAGGTAAAGGAGGAAAGGGGTGTTGACATGGTAATCTCTATGGCTTCGGAAGGACGAGCACAATGGAGGAAGAGGAGGAGGAGGTTGTTGCTGCTAGCTACTGTATTGGCGTTGCTTACTACTACTAGGAGCGTTTCGATGCTGCTACTGGGGGAGTACTAGTAGCGTTTCGGTGCTGCTACAGGGGGGGGGGGGGGGGGGGCAAGGCTAAACCGGTACCAACGAGTGGTACCATTTTGGTGGTACCGGAGTACCACTCACTTTGTTAAGTAATAATTTTTTCAACGCATTGCACCTGTTTTTAGGCATACTCAAGCGTAAAGAGGGAGCAAACGCGCGGGATTCGCAGCAGCAGCAGCAGGATTTGGTTGATTCCTTGACACCACCTGTGTAGAATCTTGTAGAATCCCTACTACAAGCTGGATTTTTGCTGTTTTTCCCCGGTGGTAATTCATAATTTTGAAATCAACCACTTTCAAAAGCAAATTGCACCCCCGACCATGGGAATATACCCTTTTCGCTGCTTTCTATCCTATTACAACAACAAGAAACCCATACTATTCTTGTACTGTAAGTCATTGCCGGTCCTTTGTTTGCTGGGGGAGATGATCAGGCTGTTCTGTTTGATTTGCCGTCATTGTCGTCATGTTGTCATTTTTTTCATTCCTATCGCTCACGACGGTGCTTCTTCTTTTTGCTTGTTTGACCATGGGAATAGCAACAACAAGCATTGTAAGCGACTGTCAGTTCTTGTTTGTTGGGGGGGATGTTCAGGCTGTTTTGGTTTGAGTTGGAGCTGCTGGGGCGTCGTCATCATCATCATCGTTGTTGTTGTTGTTGTCGTCACTCTGTTTAATAATCCTATCTCACGACACTGCTTCTTTTTGTGTTGATCATGGGAATAGCAACAATGGCAACAAGTCTACCGTGTGTGGATGTGATCACTGCTCCTATCTTCCCAGACCCTGGTTGAGGGAATGGCAATGGCAAATGACCTACAGCTGCAAGAACAACAACCCAACGTCGCTCTGTAGCAACAACAACAACACCTGCTGACGCAACAACACCTGGTGCGGATGCAACAACAGCAACAGCAATCTATAGCAGCCAGGAAATCTACGAGGATCTGTGTTGTCCCTACAGGCTATGCCACCCTCCAAGCTGTGTTTCGTGCTCTGGCGTCCAAACTACAAGCACTGTGCTGCTCCGATCTGGGGGAGTGGTGTATCCAGCATGGCATCCAAACTACAAGCACACTGCGCTGCTCCGATCTAGGGGACTGGTGCTGTATTCATGGCATTTGAATTGCAAGCACTGCCTTGGATCATTGCAATCAATACAAGCAGCGATGCGAAGATTGATTCCAGCGGTGATACGAGCTGCGGTACAACAAGACGCGTCCTCCCCCTTCTTGTAGTTCAAACTACAAGCGCTGCGCTGCTACGATCTAGGGGACTGGTGTATCCACGGCGTTCGTCAGTCTACTTGGGGATGGACTACAAACACTGCATTGCTCCAAATGATTCCAGCGGTGATACGAGGAGCTTTGATACAACGAGACGCGTCCTCCCCCTTGTAGTACCCGTTCCACTCAACAGCCTCATTATTCATCATGGTGTGCTCTCTAGCAAGAAATAGGACTACAGACTACTAATTCTAGCTCTTCTTTTGGCATATACTCTGGCCCCTAGTCTGCTGCATCTTAATGTGTTCTGGGAGTACCAAAAATAGTGGTAGGAGAATAGTGGAAATCACGTAGAAAATAGTACCAGAATAAAGTGTGGTACCGGAGTACCACTTTTGGTACCAGAGTACCACCATCTGCTACCAGAGTACCACTCCCTCCTTCCACCCGTTGAGCCTGTTTCAAACCCTCATTTTTCTTGGTACTTAGGAGTGAGTGCACGTGCTCGTCCGCCGAAGCCATAGGATTTACCGTATAACTTTCAGACTTTGGTATCCTCTTTTTCCTCTCCTTCGTAACGAGAAACTACCGGTATCAGTACGAGTCTTACAATTAGTACTCTCGTAACACCATGGCTCGTACGGGAGAGCACGTGCACTCGCAAAATCGACGCCTAAGTAAGAAAAAATAAAAGGGACTCAGACTCAACGGGCGCGAAAAAGGTGCGGGGAGGGGGTGTTACTTTGGTAATTTCGGTGGTACTTTGGTAATTTGCAAAATATGCCATAGAATTGCTACACGATTTCTAGTAGTGTTTTCTGCTCTGACAATGGCATGATACTAAAGTAATTTCGAAAATATGACGTAGAATTCTCACACAGATACTAGTAGTGTTTTCTGCTCTGACAATGGGTTGATACTTTGGTAATTTGGTAATTACTCCGTATGAGTGGTACTACGTAGTCGTTTAGGTAGAAGTGGTACGTGATTTTCTAGTAGTAGTGTTACTCAGTGCCTCTGTAGCTACCGTACGGTAGTAGAATTTTCTGTCGTATTCTGAGCACTATTCACCTACCGGTACTGTAGCACTCTTTTTGATACTCCCAGACCAGACTAATACACTGCAGAGTAGGGACCAGAGTATATGCCAAAAAAGGAGCTAGAATTAGTCTGTAGACCTATCCCTTGCTAGAGAGCAAGTCACGATGAATATTGAGAGGAGGGGGGATGCGTCTTGCTGTATCGCAGCTCGTCGTATCGCGGTTGACATCACTCCTCGTATTGCTGCTCATAATTCAAACGCCATGGATACACCACCAGTTCCCCATATTGGAGCAGCGCAGTAGTACTTGTAGTTCGGATGCCACGGCGAGAGTAGCAGTGACAGCACATGGTTCAGATGTCTGTAGACCTATTTCTTGCTAGAGAGCAAGCTGTGATGAATATCGAGGCTCTTGGGGCCAAAAGACGCCGCTTGTAGGGTCGAATTCACCATTCTTGTAGGGACTCGGCTCCTTGTATCAACGCCGCTCATAGGGACAGAGCAAGAATTACGGTCGCAAGAATACACTGTTCCCCTAGACCGGAGCAGGCATTGCTTATAGTTCGGACGCCGGTCCCCAAGATCGGAGTTGTTGCGTCCTGCTACAGACCGACGTTGGGTTCTTGTAGTTGTTGTTGCATTGGTAGATGACCAAGTCCGAGACCAAAGATCTTGAGCATTAGACCGAGTCCGACAAGCTGGAGCAGCCTTGCTTGCTCTTTCAGGGTGGAATAGTTCAAACCATGCTGGTTGCTGGAAGGGGCTATTCCCATGGTCAAAAGCAAAAAGAAGAAGAGTGTCGTGAGATAGGAGTAAACAAATGACTGTTGACGACGACGCCGAATCAATCAAATCAAATCGGAACACCATCTTCCCCCCCAAGCAACCCCCAGCAAAAAAAGAACCGACAGTCACCTACAGTGCTTGTTGTTGCTATTCCCATGGTCAAACAAGCAAAAAGAAGAAGCAGTGTTGTGAGTGATAGGAATAAACAAATGACTGTTGACGCCGCCACCGCCAAATCAAATCAAATCAAATCAAATCAAATCGAAACACCATCTCCCCCTCCCAGCAACCGAAGGACCGGCAATGGTGACTTACAGTGTGATAGAATGTTGTTGTAATAGTAGGATAGGAAGCAGCAAAAAGGGTCTATTCCCATGGTCGGGGGAGGGGTGTGTTGCTTTTGCAAATTGCTTTTGCAAAGTGGTTGATTTCAAAATAATGAATTACAACCGGGAAAAACAGCAATAAATCAAGGTTGTAGTAGGAATTCTACTTGATTCTACACAGTGAGAAGCAATAAAATGAAATCGCTGCCGCTGTTCTTGTTGTTGCTGTTGCTAATCCCGTGAGTTAGTTTCCTCTTTTCCATATGTATTGCTCAACACCCGGAAAAGCTACTTAGGGTACTAAAACGCTTAAAAATACTTCTGACTGGTAAGAACAACTGAATATATATGGATGTAGTAGGGATTCTACTAGATCCTACTGTACGGGGAAAAACTGCCAAATAGGTTTCTAAAATCCAGGATCTAGCTACTAGTAGTAGGGATTCTACTAGATCCTACTGTGCGGGGAAGTTTCTTAAATCAGGATTCAGTAGGGATTGTACTAGATCCTACCGTACGATACCATAATTTTTCGCACTCCGTGTTAATCCAATCAAAAAGTATTTTTAGAATATTTTCACACACAACTCCGTGTGTTGAACAAGTAAGTACTAGTTCAACACACGGAGTTGTGTGTGAAAATATTCTAAAAATACTTTTTGATTGGATTAACACAGAGTCCAAAAAATTACTTTAGTATCGAAACCGGTACTAAAGTAATTTTTCACACATACAACACGGTAGACTGTGGGGAGAGCAGGTTTATCCTAGTCCCCCCCCACAAAACAGCAACAAAATGCAACGATCGATAGCAACAACAAGCCCCCCCCCCCCCCCCCCAACAGCAGCAACAACAAGCAACCGACGCTCGATAGCAAGCAAAAGCTCCCCCCTCCTTCCCTTTGTGCTCTCCCTTACGACCATGGTATTACATACCTAACTACCCCTCCTCCTTGCTCTCCTCCTCGTAGTATCGGGGGGGGGGGGTTCTTTAGGATGCTTCCTTTTTACAAGGGCGCAGCCCTCGTAAAAAGGAAGCATCCTAAAGAAAACTCCCACCCCCGATACTACTTGGAGTCGTTTGGTTGGCACGAATCAACCCCTATCTAAAGAAAAATTCTCGGCGCACACGCCTCGAATTTTTCTTTAGAGAGGGGTTGACACGTGCCAACCAAAACGGAGAAGGGGTAGTTACATATTACTCCCTTTGTCCCAAAATATTTAGACAGTATGGACGTTAATACTTGAAATAAGGTCAATACTCAATGGATGCCAACCGGGCTTTTTGGGTTGAACTCTCCTTAATCAACTCCTCATGAAGGGTTAAACGTTAGACATTTCAGTGGTATTGGTGTATCTTTCATAGGGAGTTAAAGAAGGGCTGTCACGCCTTGCAAAAGTGATTCCTCCGGTTAAGAGGGTTCTGCTGGTCATTTTAACGTCCGGATACTTCCACATGCAAGCTAAGACACTGAATGTTTGCAAGGGCATAGTGGTAAGAAACATGAAGAATGTTCTTGTCCTTTCATAGGTGTTCCAAAGAGAGCCATTTTATGCTCCAGAAGCATGCCATTTTCACTGGTGTCAGTTGGAAAAACTCAACTGATGCAAAAAACTGATCTGAGAGGGCATTTTAGATCGCGCGAATTTTTTGTCTCGAATTTTTCATTGCGTTTCTCCTCTCTTTTTTGCGTGTGTTTTTACACGGTGATTTTCACTCGCGTTTTTTCACATGGTAACTTTCATGTGTTTGCATTCATTCTCTATTCCACTCCTCTTGTTGTTGTACTTCCATCAGCTGACTAAGTACGGTATGTAAAGTAGTGGATCGGATTTAGCACCTCTGTCAGTTTGAACGCAAAACAAAGAAGGATCAGTACACTTCTACCGTACATCGTACGGGGTGGGGGGGGGCACCTCTGTTGGTCGGCGTCGTCATCGTCATCGTCATCGTCATCGTCAAGTCCGAACGCGAAACAAAGAAGGATCACAATCAGTACACTTCTACAACCAACAAGCGCCAAGCACCTCTGTTGGTCAGCGCCGTCATCAAGTGCGTCATCAAAGTATTCCACTCCTCGTCTTGTTTCACCTCCATCAGATCAGATTGAGCACGCAGCTCTGTCAGCCCCTCTGTCAGCTTGGCAAACGCGAAACAAAGAAGGATCACAATCAGTACACTTCTACAGGGGGGGGGGGGGGGGGGCAAGCACCTCTGTTAGACTGCGTCATCAAATCAATGAACGCGAAACAAAGAAGGACGGGGGGGGGGGGGGGGGTACAGATCCACACGAGAAGAAAGTCAACAATCTACACATTCTACAAAGGGGAGTGTTGCAAAAGATGGCGCGGATTGAGAACCACAATCCGCGCTGTCTTTTGCAACATGAACCGCAATCCGCGCCATCTTTTGCAACACTCAACACTACGACACACCACAACAACAAGCTCATAGGCACGAATGTACTCTTCTTCTACAGATTCTACAAGGGGGAGGGTTGCAAAAGATGGCGCAGATCGATCCAAAGCACGGTCTCGAATCGCAGTACCGTACAAGACGCGGATTGATCCAAAGCAGCATTCAACAATCAACCTATTCTATTCCTTTTTCTTGCAATCTTACAGGCACGTAACAACACAAACAACAAACAACACACAACAACAACAACAACAACACACCAGCATGATCATGACAAGCCTAGCACCACCAAGCCTTGAAGTACTTCCTACTGATGAAGTACCTCCCCGTCGCAATCGAAACCTGACTCTGAACGAGTGTCAAGCTGTTGCCCACTTCCTCCTACCAAAGCAAAGCACCACTAGTGCAAAGCTTCCAAAGGGGGCTTTCAAAGAATCCGCTGCATTGTTTGGCGTGACTGGAAGAACTTGCTCTAGGGTTTGGAAGATGTACCTGGAAACAGTGGATCCTGAAACCTGCCCTGCTGGGGATGTGTCTACCAATAGGAAAAACTGTGGAAGAAAGAGCACCTTTGCTGCTGTGGAAGAGGCTGTCAGGAAAGTCTCTTACGAAGATAGGTGTGACTTGCGTACTCTTTCTGCTGCAAGTGGAATTGCCAGAACCACCTTGGGTAACTATGTTAAGAAGGGGCAGATACTCAGACACAGTGGGGCTGTGAAACCCTTCCTCACAGAGAAAAACAAAAAAGCAAGAGTTGAGTTTGCTTTGTCTCGCATCAAACCTGATGGCAAGTTTGAAGATATGTATGACACGATTCACATTGATGAGAAGTGGTTCTTCATGAAGACAACAAACCAAAAAACCTACTTGTGCTCTGGTGAAGCTGAACCACACTCTACTTGTAAGTCAAAACGGTTCATTGAAAAAGTTATGTTTCTGTGTGCCGTGGCTCGTCCAAGGCATGATGCTGACTGGAACACTGGGTTTGATGGCAAGATAGGCATCTGGCCTTTTGTTGTGAAGGAACCTGCTCAGCGCAATTCAGTGAACCGTCCAAGAGGAACAATGGTGACAAAGAATATCCCTTCTGTCAATGCTGCTGAATACCAGAAGATGATGTTGGAGAAAGTGCTCCCTGCAATTCAAGAGAAGTTTCCAGTACGTTGGAAGAGCAGGCCTATTTTTATACAGGAGGACAATGCAAAACCCCATCATTTGCGATCTAGGGCAGCAGTGAGAGAGGCAGGCTCGTGAAGCTGGTTGGAATATCACTGTGACAACACAACCACCAAATAGTCCTGATTTCAATGTCTTAGATTTGGGCTTCTTTGCTTCCATCCAGGCTCTGCAATACAAGAAGAGGGCCAAGAACATCGACCAGCTGATTGCACATGTGGAGGAAGCATTGGTTGAGACCAGCACTATTGCTCTGAACAGCGTCTTTTTATCTCTTCAGTGTGCATTGGAAGAGTCTATTAAAGTCCAAGGTAACAACAGCTACAAACTCCGTCATATGGGCAAGGAAAAACTCTTGAAAGAGGACAACCTCCCTGTGTCTATCACTTGTGATGCTGACACTGTGACTTTTGCTCAGCAGACATTGGCAGCCCTGAACATGAGAGAAGTTTAGAATGCTCCGTAATTGATGAATTTAGTACTAGTTCTACATGTTCCTACACACATCAATTCATAATGTCTAAATATTTAGGGACGCCCAAAAGTGGCCACAATGTCTAAATATTTTGGGACGGGTATTACAACATACTTCCACAAGGGATAATTAATCATACCCGTTACCGGAAATACGCTGTCAACGATCAGTACATTATTTTTCATTGCCCTATCGACGAACTATTCCCAAAACGCGTTCCAATATCAATACAATCAATCATCAGCATGAGCCAAAGAAATCTGTTCCCGAACATGCGATCGCCTTTTGCCAAGAGCGATGAATACGGTGTCACCGAATTGTTGCGAGAAGTGTCTCAGCGAAACTCTTCTCTGACTGTCGAAGAACGAAAAGAAGTTGGTGAAATAGTGAAGCGCGTGGAACAACGCAACAAAGCCAAGTCGAGTCCAATAGTTATTATGAAAAAAAAACTCGCAGAGATGGGCGTAGGTAACGATGTTATCGGTACCAATTACATAACGACAAAATCAGAAGTTGACGATGTTGAGAAAGACATCGATGACGACACTGGAATTAGTACAGGGGATACCACACAAAGCAATGCCGGAAAAACCGAAGCACCCGCCTCTGTGAAGAAACTGGCAAAAGATTTCTTTCAGAAATTTTCCAACAAGGAAGCAGCAGAACCAAAGGAACATTCAGTGCCAAACGCAGAGGAGAATCGAGGGAACGATCTATTTCGGAGTTTCTCCATCAATGGGATGCAGCAAAATGATCCATCTCGAACAGAAGAGGATAAGCGTCCCGAAATTTTGAAGGCCTTTGAACAGTCGTCGGAATCCGGCAGAGATATGCTCCGAAATCTATCCAAAAAATTCCAAGCACCTCTGTCGTCATCATTAAATACGGCGCCAGCACCTTCCGCCGCGAGAACTGCGGCTGCAGTTTCTGAATCATTTCGAGCTATCGAACAGATCCAGTATTCAAATATGTTAGATTTGTCCGACGAGGAGGAAACCATTGTTTTCTCTAGTAGCTGAACAAAGGAGGGATGGGAAATATTGTGACAATTGAAGTCGGTATCAACGAAGGAGAGAAAGCTGGCACATGATGGAGGGGATGCGTCATAAAGGATTGAGTTTTCTGGAGAGGGAGAGATCATGTCGGTAGCTAGCATTGTGATTCGGACGATGTCGGTTATATTAGGGATAAAACAAAATGAAATTAGTATGAAAAGGTGATACGAGTATAATTCTTTTCAAAATGGAATCCGACTTGATGTACTAGATTTAGCTAATACTGTAGCCATCGCTTTTCGATATGAATGAGAAAAGCTCATCTCATTCCTCCCATGCCGCCTTGCATGCCCATACCACCCATCATTTGCGAGTTCATTTGTGGATTCATTTGGTTCATGCCTCCTTGCATGCCCATACCGCCCATCATTTGAGGGTTCATTTGTGGATTCATTTGGTTCATGCCTCCTTGCATGCCCATACCGCCCATCATTTGGGGGTTCATTGGTTGCTGTTGACCACCCATCTGATTCATGTTCATGTTGTTCATCATTCCGCCACCCATCTGGTTGCCGTACATCATGTTGCCATGCATTTGAGTGTTTCCGCCCATCATAGTGTTCATACCTTGGTTTTGCATACCTTGGTTGAACTGTTGTTGTTGTTGCATTTGCGGATTCATAGGCATACCTCCCGATATCCCGGAAGGTTGAGAATTCATAGAGAAGTTCGATCCTCCTTGTTGCTGTTTCGGCACAGGTCCCATCATGGAACTGATTGCATCACTTCCTCCTGCGGAGACAACAAGTGGGGCTTCGGACAATTCATTAACAAGTTGCGGATTCATAAGAGATGGAATTTTGTTTTGATTCAACCCGTCAATACAAAAAATGTCATTTCTGGCTTTCGTACCTTGTCCATGGACTCCGTTCTGCACATCTTGCTGATATTGGGCCGCAGCTGCGCCCGGTACAACAGGTTGATTCATCGTCATCTTTTTGGAAGCATTTTTGGTGAGAGAATCCAGGTTGATCAAGCCAGCCAGGGGATCGGAAGACTTCGTCGCTGTTGTAGAAGACGTAAATGTGGGCTTGGCATCGGCAAAATCACCGAAATCGTCGTCGTTCGTAGCAGATGCCGCGGGCTGCTGTATGCCACCTGCAGGTACAGCAGCACCAACACTCATGTTATTGAAAGCATTACCCATCGCTGCCATGTTGTTGTTCATGTTGTTGTTCATCATGTTACCAGTGTTGTTCATATTGTTATTCATCATCATGTTGTTGTTCATCATGCCATTGCTGGCAGCCACCCCGCCATTATTTCCAAACACATTAAATTGCTGTGCAGGCACAGCGACTGCGGGAGCTGTCGCAAATGGATCGGGCCCTTGCTGCGCATTTTTCGACCTAATTTGATCAAACGCAGCAAAATCGTCAGATGCGTTCGCTCCAGCAGGTGCAGGGGCCGAGGATGTCTGAAAGGAACCAAAATCATTGTTTCCTCCCGCATTGGCAACTGGAGCTGGAGCTGCACTTGGGACGTCGTCGAATGCAAGCAAATCTACAACTGCATAGTTACGATTTTCCACAATTCTCACGTTAGACACGAGATGGAAAAAAGGATCATTCCACAGTGTCTACAAAACGCGCCTCGGTACGCGAGACCACGAGACAATGAGACGTGGACGTTTGCTTCCTGATGTCACTTACCTGGTTCTGGGGCAGGCGCAGGGGCTGGTTGTGCTTCAGCCTGTTGTTTCTTCTTTTTCTTCTTCGATTTTTTCTTCTCTCCCGGGATGGCCGCGAAAGTGGGCGTGGCTGCACTTGCTGTCGAAGAGGAGTTTCCATATCTTCCTGAATAGGCCTTGTCGTTGTCGTATATTCCTCCTTCACCGTATCCGTTGCCGCCACTTCCGGAATTCCAAGAATCCTGGTTGCCGTATCCTCCACCACCACTGGCACTGCCTCCACCGCCAATTCCAGAGGACCCTTTGTTGAAGTTTCCGAACTTTTCCCTCAACTTTCTAGCTTTCTGTCGCTCCTCCCGAACACGTTCGTCGTCACTGAGCATCTCCAAAATTTGCTTGGATTTTTCCCTGACACCCAAACCTCGATCGATCGTACCTTCGTAGTAATTGAATTGTCCGAGGGCTCGCAGGACGTGTCCGTGGTTTCGAGCATCGTCTACGCATCGTTCAGCGCCGTTTTTCACTAGATGCTCTAACAAACTCAATGACTTAAAGACGACTTTCCACGCTGCAGGGCGTTGATTCTCCATTCCGTCCCACATGAGATTAGAAACGACTTGAAAGCGTTCCATGTCGAAAGTGTCGCGGGCAATCTCGTTCATCAACGATCCAGAGGCCCCCCAGTTTTTGTGCGACAATACCTCGTACACGCGAGCCTCGACATCTGTCTTTGGTTTTGCCGAGTTGTACCTGAGAAGCAACCCAGAAGAAGTGATTTATTTATTGTCGGATAGTGAGTTTCGAAGTGTTCCATTGCCACGTAAAAAAAGAACAAATTTATGTACAGTAATCAGGGGATGGATCGACTCCACGGAGAAGGAAGGAAAGGTAAGTAAAATTCAATGCATTCGAACAGCATGAAAAACCACAACGTTTCACACCAAGTGCACCATCCGTAACATGTTTTGACACAGGGAAGGGTCTCGACAGGCAGCATTGAACCAAGTCATTTTCAGTACTTATCCGTACGTAAAAACGACAGATGATGACCGCCGTAAAACGAATTCTTATCAACTTACACATCCTCCGCCAAATTCTGGATCTTGTCGATGGAGAGATCCTTTATGAAATTCATCTTATCGATGTGTCTGTTGTAATTATGGGTTTGCGGAAGATCGCTGTCGACCCTAGTTTCGTGCTTATACCGATGGGTAGTGAAGACAACAAAGATGTGCGACTGCCTGCTGTAAATTACCACTGTGGAGGCAAAACCAATATGCTGCGCTTGCGGAGTTGGAGAACCTCGTTGAGAAGTCGAGCGCGTCTTGATCTCAATTTTTTCAAGGCATTGAACCTTGGAAAAGAAGGCGCGGGATTCCGGGACATATTTTTTGTCAATGACTTTTTTTTTAAATAATGGATACCGTGCAAGGGTATGTAAAAGTAAGTACCGTACAAACGGACATTCAGCGAAAGACGGTGCGTGCTCTCGGTTTTAAAGCTGCCATCATTTATTGCCTATCTTCGTACCAAAACATTCGGTGCAAACACAGATGATAAGATAACTCGATGGTATGTACCGTACCGTACTAATCTTACCAAACGTACGAGTTTATGCGCGATCTGGTGAATTGTTTTTTGACCACTTTTCAACCCTATCCCTTTTTAAAAGCATCCTTCTTGTTGAGGTACTAGACTCTTATTGGTACGGAGGTCCAGCTGTACCGGTAGCTTCCCAAGTAAAGTAATAATTGCGCCAGAAAAGGCAAGGCCAAGAGCGTTCCATGTATAGCGTTCCATTGTCCAATTTGCTGGGGTTTTGTGCGCCTGAGTCCCTTCGACCTTTATGATTCTTTCAGTCAAGAAAAAAGAAAAAGAAAAACTCCATTAACACAACAACCCTCACCATATTACCAAGCGGTCCCAGCAACAGGCAAGAAACCATTACTTCTTCTGAACCATAGCATTGCAGATGCTTGCTACTCAGAGTTATTTTCCTTTTACCGAGTACAATAAGACCTGCAAGTTGCGGATCAATTGGCTGAGTTCTTTAGAAGAAATAATGAGCTGGAACAACAGCAACATGCTCAAGGGCAAAAAACCTTCCCCTGCAGCAACAACAACAAGCAACACACACGGTCGGATCTGTGGCAAGGGATACCGCCCTCCCCCCATGTACCCTAACAACCAACTCAACTGTTATTCTAAACCATTCATCTGCTGACCAGATGACTACGGTGGCTGCTGGTGTGGTAATAGCAGGATTTACAGGGGAGGAAAGCAAGAGGAATCAGCAGCAGCCCCTACAAAAAAGAGTATTACGGATGAAGAAGAAAGTACTGGAAGAAGAGAACAAGAAGACTACCCCTCCAGTACCATAACCACCTTGGGTTGTGGTGCTGGTGCCACTTGCTGTTGTTGTTGCCAAATTGAATGGCAGCAGCGTTCCCCCTGTGGACTGAATTCCCCACAAAAAAAGTCAAACAGCAACAAGCAACAAAAGAGCACATTCAGCTTCCAGCAACAGCAATGGAAGTACATTGACAACAATAACAATAACAATAACAATAACAAAAACAACAACAGCATTGCCAGGTGCAACCATAGTGCCAGGGGCAGCAGCGTTTTTGGAGACGGACCCCCCCCCCCCCACACACACACACACACACGCACACCATTGAAAAAGAAGAAACTACCTCCGTTATGTTTGAAAAAAACAAGGAAGACTCCCCACCAAGTCCTATCTGCAATGGCAAATGAGTAACCTGTCAAGGATTGGTTTGAGCATGCTTGAAATGAAGCAGAGGGGAAGTATGAGGAGCAGTTGCAACTCCCTAAGGGTTTTACACAGCTGTCAGCAACAGCAATCTGATCACATATGGTACCAATATTAACCCAATCACATTGCAGAATTGTGTCCACCAAGAACTCAAGAGTCCACCATGGAAAGGTAGACAACCAGCAGTTTTAGTACCAGTTATAGTAGAGAGTGCACCACTTGCAGAGTGTATCAAAACATGTGTTGTGTTGAAGGCAGCGGAGATAAAAGACAAACCAAACTGGCAGGAATGATCCATCACCTCACTTCATGCATCACTACAAGTGTAATTCCGTCATCATTGGCAGATTCAATTTCTTTATTTCAATGGCTCTAACCATTGTTTGTGGAGGGAGTTGAAGTTTTGAACCAGAATTTGCAAATAAAGGAGTGTTGTGCATTGTACGGGACTCATAATAATATTAACAAATAGTTTGACACTTTGAAATGTTTCTTCCTTGCAATGTTTTTTTGCACCCTTGCCAACAGAGGAAGAGATTGCTGCTGGACATGAAGGCAAGCTCTTTCCTCTCCCATGGGCAACTTCAATGGATAATGAACGTGGATGAAACAGGATTATCACTGGACACAACTACAAGCAAGTCCAGCAGGTGGCCTGTCACATGGTATGGACCAGCAAACGAGCAGCTATATGTTGGTGCAAACCAAGCTAACAAGAGTAGTCATGGCATTACTCTTATCTGTGGGAGCTGCGCTTCTGGATATCCCATTCCATCACATTTTCAGGTTAAGAGTCTTGTTAAGGAGGAGGGAAACAAGAAAATCCAGGAGTTGTTTTTGGAAGAGCTGGAACACCACAAAGTAACAGCAACCTGGGGCTTCAACAAAGCCACTGAGCGGTGGAGTACCATCAACTGCAATGCTAGTGCAGGGATTGATGGTATGCAGTTTACAAAGGTGGTGAAGTATGCATACATGCCATTATTTCCGGACCTTGCCCGGTTAAATTGGGTCCTGTGTGAGATGATTATGAGTTACAAATCATTACGGCAGCAGAAGGGTTGTTCATTCTTACCGGCAATTCAAATATTACCCACGTCTGGCAACAAACCAATATGAACTATGGACCATTTAAAATCATGTTTTGTCAGAAACAAGACAAAACTGAACAACTCACGTTGTGCATGGGGACTGACCATGCGATCACACAATACCCCCCCCCCCCCCCCCTATTATTTTCCTTCTGAATCCGGTCCGTTGAGGGTCTGATTCAAAGGCTTCTGAAGAACAGCAACGCTGCGTTAGTGTGTTAGTAGACGAACGATTGTACTCTATGCGTGACAATTGTGTTTGGATACTTTCGGCAACGGATAATCGGACTACAGGCGAGACTATGGAAACGCCACATCTCTTCTTACTGTGAACTTATTCAGATACAGCGAGACAGACCTTAGTATGTAGATTACAAGTAGTTGGTAGCAACTAGTGTGAATTTTGGGATATAAATCAGTTGAATGTTAAAAGTATGAGATAAAGTGAAATCTTGCCAAAATGCAAGATATCTCTTTTATTGAGATGAATACGTTGCAACTGCTGTTGCGTAGTGATGAGATTACTCGCTGATTATTTCCGTACATGTATTGGTCGTTGACCATATATATCTGTATGCATATATATATATACTGTGTGAAAATCACACGCCAACGGTTTTCTTCTCTTGTTCCGTTAGGAAGACTTCATGATATGTTTATCATTAAGATCAGGAATTGCTCCCGTAGCTCGTGTGATATTTTATGAAATCAGAGTTTGCTCACCGAAGAACAATGGCAATACTATAAAACAGAGATTGCTCACCGTCGATGCGCGATGATAATCGATGCACCGTGGGAATCGATATGTCGTGGGAATCAATTACTTTGGTTGATACGGGACTCATTGATTCATACGAATAGGATATCTACCATCTGGTAGCTTTGGTACTTCTGGTCACAAAAGGAATTTAATACCCCCCTTTGCACTTGTATTATTTTCCTTCTGAATCCAGTCCGTTGAGAGTCTGATTCAAAGGCTTATGAAGAACAGCAACGCTGCGTTAGTGTGTTAGTAGACAAACGATTGTACTCTACGCGTGGCAATTGTGGTTGGATACTTTCGACAACGGATAATCGGACTACAGGCGAGACTATGGAAACGCCGGATCTCTTCTTACTGTGAACTTGTTCAGATACAGTGAGATAGACCTTAGTATGTAGATTACAGGTAGTTGGTAGCAACTAGTGTGAATTTTGGGATATAAATCAGTTGAATGTTAAAAAGTATGAGATAAGAGAGTAATCTTGCTGGAGAGCATGATACCTCTTTTAGTGCAGTGATGAATACAGTACACCGCTAATCGTACAGCACTGTAGAATCACGTGCTATCGAACTTCTATATATGTATCATGAGAAGCTTCCTTCTAATCTTGATCATCAAAACAGCTGTTACAAGAAGCTTCTTCGAACCTCCCTTTTGATCATGAGTATCGAAACACATGATTGGAAGTATCAAAATGGCTATACCGGAACCAGGCAATTCACCTTGTTTTGGTCATGAAAACAAAAGGAACCATGCTTCCGATCTTAAGTATCAAACTTTGATCGTGAAAACAGAAAAGAAATGGGCCTTCCCGGTCATTTTCCATAAGATATGAGCTGGATGCAGTCATCGAACATTCCAATCCTGTTTACGGATATACTCCAATCTTGCTCACAGAGGTGCATATGACTCGATCGGTATTATCGTACCACTCCAGCTGTAGTACTATAAATTACGTAGGAATCTACGTAAGTTCAAGTACTGGCCTGTGGTTCCCTTACATACGTACGAAAGGAATTTAATAACTTGGTGGGCACGAAACTTGGAAACTAACTTTGAGGAGCGCATTTGGTGACACATTTTCTGTGCAGAAATCCAAGGTAGTCTGGCAACACATTGGCATTCTTCCTTTCAGGAGAAACTGTCTGGGGGATTGAAAGGTACTAACCCACAAACTGATGGCATTACTAGATGGTGATATTGGTCTTGAGACCGGCCCAGTTACAGTGAAGTTATTAGATTTGGAACTTTGCAAGAACACTGCAGTCAAGATTCTCACCAACTACAGATTGAAAGACCAAGTGTTTGCTGCAAAGGCGTTGCAAGACAACGAGAAAGAGAAGATCACATCTACTGAGCCAGGTTCAGACAAACAGATAATGAAAATTGCAAATGTAACGGCACCCAGACATAGATTCCATATCACAGGCGGTTTCATTATGAACTCAAAGGATGTTTGGAAAGTGAAAGTATTGAAGGAAAGAAGAAAAAATAGCCACAACAAAGACTACCAATGCGCGCAGCGTACTGTGAGTTAGATTTAAATCAGAAATGGGTTTTGTGATTCTCCATACTTCATAATACAGTATTATCAGTTTCATATCCATCGAGTTCATCATACAATTGACAAAGGAAGTGGCAATGATACATATCCAATTTGAAATCAGGTTGAATTGATAAGGCTATCTTAAAATAGCATGGAGATTGTCCATTAGATACAGAGAAAATGCTGTTGACGGAGTGATGATGAACAACAAGAAATAAAACCTGGTACTTCTTGCATGAGAAAAAGGAGTTCATTGAACGTAGTTCAACTTTTTGTATTTCTTAGAACCAAATAATTATATGTCACAAGCTGGGAAACCATCTTCTCTTGAGAGTTACATCTCTCTCTCTCTCTCTCTCTCAATCTCTTGCTGAGACTTTATCCTTTTAATTCCTAAATAGTTTCCATCACAGACAAGATACAAAGTAATGAAAAACACAGAGCAAAAATTGTCCCAATCAGTATTTACTGTGACGGAACAAAAACACTTCCTGTTTAACTCAATGGCAAATCATCCCTGTTTGGTCATCAAATACATGCAATATTGCTGGAACAATATCAGCACTATATTTCATGTTTTCTCAACATCAGAGATATTTGATCTATTTTTATAAAGTGGCCTTTATATTGTTACGTAAGTGACAACATTATGATACTCATATGTGGCTCCCCAGCTCATGTTTTGGTTTGTACTTAAATCAAAATGGGTGACTTGTGGCTTTTGATTGCTACAGACATGATATTTCACTTGCCAGGATGTTCTACATTTTGTGATGCATATGCCAATGTTTGTGGGCAGGAGAGATTAGTTTTGAGAGCAAAAGATGATTGACTTTGAGGAGTGAACTTTGGGATCTTTTTGTTTGTCAAAAGCTTTACTCATTTTCCATTCTTAAAGTGCAAAGCTCAATCTGATAGAAGCAGGAGTAACTGCAGCATTCAATGTTACTGGGAATATATGTACCTAACACAACCAATTGATGATACAATATATTGAGCAATCATGATGGCAAAATAATATTTTGAATTAGGACTACAATAGCTTCTTCTCCTCATTCTTAAGAACTAGATCTAGTATCATTTCCCACCAATGGATAAGAAGATACGATTGATTTGGAGGGTTATTTGGGACCACAAAATTCAATTTGGAAAAAGTACACTAAAAAAACTTGTCAGTGTTGCTGACCATGCAGCACCAGATGATACACATCCCAGGACTGGTGCTTTCAGTTATGTATTAGAAGTGATCAGCATTTTTGTCAATAAATCTGAAACAAAGATGTTGACAATTCAGAGCAAGAAGCAACATGCCATTGCATTGGCAGAAATATCTGCTCCAGATGAGAAGCTGTTTGCTGCAACATTACAACATTCATGTTACTTGTGCTTTCATTACATTATTGTTGATAGTACTTTCAGTTATAATTTTTTAGCCTATGAGTTGGTGGAATCTGTCAAGCTCACAGCCATTGCTATTATTCCACCCTGCACAGACATGCTACTATTTTGATGTACGGAACCATGCATTGCTGCATGCAGCGCTTCTTGTTGTTGTCCTTGCTAGCTACTACAATTAGCTGCTACTTGATTCTTCTTCTTGGACGAGAGTCGGCACACCACTCCCACCACAGCAGAACTACTAGTAGTACTAGTATGCATTCTTGTTCTTGCAGAGTTTCTTTGTTTCATGTATTGGAGGAGCAAACTGCAGCTGTGATGTTGCAGATGTAGCCCAATCTCCTGTAAATTCCTATCATGAACATCCATTATGTCATTGATACATTTCATACTATTGTTAACTGACCCATTGTCCATTGCTCGTGTGAGCATTTCTGCCTTCAGAACGTAAGATTAGTACTACTACTCAAGCACAGCTACCGTACCGTTTCCCGGTACTACCGTATGCATGCAGCGTGTGTACAACCCTTAAATCCCATTTTTCGCGCCATAGGAGTCATCGTTTGGGTGTCTGTCCGTAAGTTCATTAAGAATCAACAGCGCGTCTTGCCTTCAAATCTACGGTTCATACCAGTTGCTCCTGGTACAAGTACTCATACCGTACTATCAGATAGTAGGCGCAAAAACAACTACGATACTGTACGTAACTCCCCCCAACGCCACTGTTCCTGCCTGCATAGCATTTCTATATTCGCGGTACCCGGACAAGTGAAACCAGACCAGAACAATCTGTCGTTATAATCAATCCCTGGGCCCTGCTGCACTTCAAAAAGCATTGATCGTGTTCCCCAAGAAAAAGGATGAAGACCGCGTTGACTACGAAGAAGGCTCGACGCGACGATAGCAGCGACGGCGATTCCATGTTTGAATCGGATTCGTCGACAGCATTGTCAGTACCGTTTCCGGAACCAGACAAGAAGCGAAGGAGGTTGAACGAAGAAAATGGAGACATCAACAGACTAGGGGCAGCTGCGCCTACGAATAGCACTGTTGATCCAGTCTTGTTGGAGCAAGCCAAAAAGCGTCTCAGCAAATTCGCTGCTCGGCTCTTTGATCCCAATCGGATAAAGGTAAGGCCAAATCGATTTGTCCTCTCACTTGTTACCAGTGGATTTACGAAAAACGCGTGCTATTCAAAGTTGCAGTCACACGAATAGAATTTATTGCGAATGAACCAGTCCGAATTGAAAAAGAAATTCTGCTCACCGTCAATTTCTTCGTTGTCTTCGCTTGCTATTGCGCCTTTTTCAGGGATTGGTCGAAGCGCCTGTGACGATACCTCTAAATGATGAGATTTTGAAAGCTTTTGGACAGCGCGAAAAGTATAAATACAAAGAGGATTTCGATCACGAAATAGCTGACGAGGACGATGAAAAAGACGAGGAGAAAGATGTCAATGGCAGCGGGCAAAACAATGGAAAGAAAAACGAAACAAAGGGAACTACATTCAAAACTCCCAAAAAGAAAGAGAACGAGACCCCAAGCCACAAGGTGAAGGTAGTCAACCTGAATTACCGAACCACAGAGCAGACCTTAAGAAATGCTTGTTTGCGCTTTGGAGATTTGGCTGAAGTCGCCATGATACTTGACGGACCAGTGAAAGCGAATAGTGACACTCACAATTCTGGAATTGCGTATGTAACCTTCGAGACGGAAGAAGGAGCTCGGTCATGTCTAGAGGGTTTAAAACAGTTAGACGGGCGCCCGCTTCGGATTTCACTCGCTCCAACTAAATCTAAGAAAAGCACCGGAGGTAAGCCACGTGGTAGTGTTGGCTCCCTGTTGAATAATCAATCCACAAAGGATATATCAACAATCTGTTTCAGATGTGGGGAGGTTGGTCACAAGGAATCTGATTGTCCAAACCCCAAAAAATTGAAACCGTGTTGCCTCTGCGGAATGACAGGTCACGAATTCAGAGCTTGTCCAAAGAAACAAATTTGCTTCAACTGTGGCACACCGGGTCATGTTAGTAGAGACTGCACCATGAGAAGGGGACTGCCACGACGAATGGTGTGTAGTACTTGTTTACAACCTAGTCATCATCGGCTTCAATGTAGGATGAGATCTCCGGAACCATATGTCACATCAGATGCTATTTGTATGGACTGTGGAAGACGGGGCCACTTCCTTTGTAAGGAACTCAAATGGTTTTATGGTCTACGCGGCATGTCGTGTTTCAACTGCGGGGCGCAGGGACACTCAGGTTATGATTGCAACCGACCGACTCTCTATCATTGCACGAGCAATCCAGATGAAGCTCTGCAGGAGATACAAAGAGCGGAAGCCGATTCGATGTACGTATTCCGTGTATTTTGAAGCTGAAATTTGTTGCATCGACCTCAAAGTAGTCTTCCTACTATTGTCGGTGTCATCGGCATGACGAGTCACTTAAAATTTATGACGCTTTTTGATATTATTCATTCCGCAAAATGTAGTGCTGAAGAACTCGAGCGGGAACGTCGACAGGCGAGCGAGAGGCAACGGGAGAGGGGGAGAAATAATAATTTGGGAAATGGCAAGGGAAACAGGCGAGCCAAATCGAGCGGCCCAAGTCGCAGGGATAAGCGTGGATATCGATAGGGGCATTTATGGGAACGGCACGCCAAGGTTTGAAGTACTCATGTGGTTGAAGTCGTTGCTTTGGGGCATTTATGACTCTGTGATGCGGCCTGCCAGTACTGCATTGAGATGCACTTTTTCGAGTCTGTTTTCTAAACGTAATCTATTTTATGTGGCGATCGAAATGAAAACTGAGCTTGTGCATGGAAACTACCCGCGAAAGCTTTAATCACGAAACCAAACTATAATGCAACGGAATTTTTCAACACCGCGATGACTATCTATCGAATATTTACTTCCCATCTTCTAAGAACGCTTTCGAAAGCGATTGAACCAAATCATAACTATCAAACATCTAATGTCACGAGACCCGACGCATGACCAATCCAGATGCGAGGAGTTAATTTCGTGCCCTTGTTTCGCTCACAAGAGAGTGAATATATCATCGAACCTTCTTTCACAGTCACATGATCATTTTTCAATTGACATGTTACATCACCATCACTTTTGAGTTTTGCGGTCGTGAAATATACCTCACCCTTCGAGGTTCCCACGGCAAGAGAGCATTCCCCCGTTTCTCTGTGCTCCATTGTGATTGATACATCAGTTAATCTTGATGAACTTTCTTTTGTTGAGACGTCCACAATTTCCAACTTAAAAATTGATTCAAATTCGTCGTCAGATGACACACGAAAGACTGCAAGCACCCCATCGTTTCCTACTGTGAAGATCGTGCCCATTGCTGAAGAGTACGCTATTGCATTGACTCTACCGTTGTGTGCTAGAGTGGTATGCAAAGGTGTTCGCCCATCAAAACTTGAAAGGTCTTGTTTTCTCTTCACAGAAGGGTCAGAAATCCATAAATGGATCCGTCCATCGACACCGCCCGAAACGAGTAGTGGACACAACCCTTCGTCATTGCCGATGGTTGACTTGATGAGACACAGACATAATAAATCACTGGACAATGTAGTTCCCAGGTTAGGGCAATTTTCGATGGTACGCTTGGTAATGTGAAAAATTGGTAACGATGATTCGTCGTCATTGTCACGTTTGAGATGATATCCGTTCAGTCTTGAGCAATTCCAGCTTTCGATGCAGTTGCACCCAATCGAATGAAGAATTTCGTTCGTATCGTCATACACAAGAGCTTTGACCCATCCTGTGTGAGGACCCAGCTTCTGCACGTAGTCGAAGATGGGTGCTTGAGTGGCGCGATTTTCATCCTGAGGATATTCGTCAAAATCATTATAAGTAAGTTTCCACACGGATATCCAACGATCCCCACTTCCAAAGAAAAGAAAGCTTTCTTCAGGCCCCCCTGATAATGAATTCTTTCCTTTTTGGGACGCGGTTGCGATTGAATACACGGGATACTTGGTTTCGTAATCACGGGATTTAAGTTCACTCCGGCTCCACATACCATCTTCATTGGCATCGATTTTGGCGTAATTGTTCCTTACTGGATCGGGGTCTTCGCCGAGATCATCACGCTCTTTCTGGACACGAGAAAAGAAATAATGCATTCCACCCTTCTTGGTGCCTGCCACAAGGCTCGAGCCATCGGTCAAATGATACACAGACGTGCAGCCAGTGTCTAAAATAATACATTGTTGATTGCGGTTGTTCGTGGAGACTAAGATAGCTTCAATAAACACGAAACTGTGGTTGAATTCACCGGAAGAAGTAAGTACCGGTATGGCAAGAATTAAGCATAGAAAGGCAAGGGATCGGGAAACGAAGACATCGTCTTGTAATGTGATCATGTTTTTAATCTCCCCCAATTTTGAACAACAATGACACACATTGAACATCGAACATCCTTCAACAATCAATGAACGCTTCAAGGTTCGAGTATGGGTTCGGTCGTTGACTGGGCCTGATGCAAACTCCTCTTTTCTGTGGAAAGTTGCTGTATCCGACTTTATGCATTTCCTAAACGCGCTCCCGAGGACAGTTGTCATGAATGATAAATAGGTTGTATATGGCCTCCATCATTATTTAACCTTCGAGGCTCGCTCAACGCCAATTGACAACGGATTATTATAACCAAAGGTAATCTCGTTTTGCTCGTGAACGATTTCATCTCTTGTATATTTAGACCATTCCAATATTTTTTTAAATTAACCCCTAAGTAAATATCCATGCTTTCAGAGCCTGGTTCAGGTGAGACATATTTATGGTTTTCAATTCATCCACTGTCACATTTTGAAGAAGCTGCTCAATTTCACTTATGTGTCTCGTCACCCGCGTTCTTTCGATCATTATCAATCATCACAAAATAAGAACTACGGAGTACATTATTTTTTGATGAGCAAGTCATCACAAACATTCTGATAACAATAATATTCGTAGAAGGTTGAAGAAGAACGTTTCGGTTGAACGACCATTATGTCGCGAAGAACATGCTGTCAACGCCATGGAAGTAATAGGCCCCAAGGGCAAGTTTTACCCATCCAATCTCATTAAGTTTCATGGTATGAACTGTTATTTCAAACGAAACATCATCTATCAACAAAACGACAGACTCATAAAAATTCCAACAATTCTTAATCAAGAAGTATTTCGTGGAAGATACGGATTCAACAGATTTTGCACTAGATTCTCAGATCTATTACGAAGCAGTATTTAAACCGGATATTGGGCCTTAGTTTCCGAAAATGCATATATCGCCTCAAGCAAAGGAAAGAGACTACCAGTGGATGGCGACATCATCGCCAGCTAACAGCAAGAATGACCGAGAAAGATACCAAGACATAAGTTCAAGAAATTTGGAGGAAATAAAGTATGATGGAACAAGAGAGGAACACAGTGCGAAAGTGAGCAACAGTCAAAGGCGCTCCAGATCTTCCACCAGAACTAGCAGTGATCGTGAGCTGCCGGACCTAGTTCGAAGTAACTCAACTCTGAGCAGTTGCAATGGCACATACAACAATCCCATTGTCAGTCGAAGCCTTCGAAGCTATGATAGCTCGTATAAAAGTTTTAGTGCCAGCTGCAATAGCTCGAGCAGCAGTCTCCATGATATTATCAGCTATATCGATGACGAGGGTGAGCAGAAACAATTCGATTTCAATGACTTTACAAGCGATGTTGAAGATGATGAAGAAGAAAATGGTTCTCTCATCATATTGCCCGTCGCAATGGATGACTGTGTGCAGCAGCATATTCAAATGCCAGCGATTCTGGCCAAATCGAATCTCCTTCATCGGACACTAAGCCACGAACGAAACGAACGTATTGTTAGAGGAAGTCGTCGGAGTTCGAAACCGAATCCAACTTCGAATCCAAACACGAGAAAAAGTAGAAGCCATAGGGCGTCTCAAAGTTTTGAATTGCCATCAAACAATAAGCTCGAGGGCGTTTACAGGTCTGGGTCTATCATTAAGAAAATCAAAGGTACTGGTTCAAGAGATGTTTCGAAGGTGAGCGACCATTCAGAAGAGAAAGGCACCGCAAACATGATCCCGAAGAACTGCGGCGGACAAAGTAGTAACCAAGATCAAGATACCAGAGGGATTGAAAGGAATAATCGACCCCATAGTCAACGGGATGTGAGACGAGCAAAAAGTAATATGGTCGGGTATGATCAGTTAAGCGCTCACGCCAAGGAAACAAACCGCCGCCAACGGGGTGTTCGCCGCGCGAAAAGTTCTACTAGTGGCTATGACAATTTTTGTG
Organism: Pseudo-nitzschia multiseries; assembly: GCA_037355745.1. Classification (NCBI taxonomy): domain Eukaryota; phylum Bacillariophyta; class Bacillariophyceae; order Bacillariales; family Bacillariaceae; genus Pseudo-nitzschia; species Pseudo-nitzschia multiseries. The sequence goes on along the minus strand of CM074784.1, from coordinate 20,022,641 downwards.
CTCAAGCCAGGGATCAGTCTCGAAGCCACCGGGGTGTTCGCCGCGCGAAAAGTTCTACCAGTGGCTATGGGAATTTTTCTGCTCAAGCCAGGGATCAGTCTCGAAGCCACCGGGGTGTTAGGCGGACTAAAAGTGTGGATAGTCGTCGAGATCACGATCTATCTCATATGCAAACCACGGTGAAGAGGAGGAGTAAGAGTACAGAGAGAAAGATAGAACGAGATCCTCCAATCAAGAAATTTCAGTCTGAGTCAAACGAGAGATTAAAACTGCTCTTCGGACAAACAGACGACGAGACAGTGATTACTAAAAACACTTGTCGGAAGTCAACTACGGAACAAAAGGCTTGCACAAATGAAGGTCAACCATCGTATGGAAGGTCGATTGTCAAGAGCTCAGTAGATACTTCTGAAACCTCATACCAAAAGTTATATTGCCAAGATCTGATAAGGGTAGAACGAAGGCGACCAAAATGTTCAAGAGAAGATAGAAAATCCAATGTCCATAAAGAGAAACGATCAAAAAGAGATAAGAAATCATTGTCAGTCCCTCACGGAAGAAGTCGCACATCTTCAAGGAGGGGGGGCCGAAGAAAGATAGGCGAAACAAATGTCCATCAAGAGTCCAAGGGCAATTCGCAAATTATCACAAACGAGAATAGCGATGGAAGAAATGCCATATCTCTTTTCGAACTTCTTTCCGATACCGAATATGGCAGAATGAAAGATATGCTTCCTCTCCAAACCGACATACATGTTTTGCCCTCTCCATCATTGGCCTCAGATGATGACACGGTAGAGCCAACGAAAACAAAGAAAACAAATCGAATATTAACCAAAGTGAAAGTTGGACTCAACTCAAGTTTTCATTTTTCAAAACTTCTTTGGAAAGACGGTGAGTGTTGATGATTACGATGTCCGCACAAGCAAATCAAGGTATACTTACCCTATTTACAGACTTGCAGTTTCAAAGCAATGGTGCTGTAAATATGTCAACTATGACTAATAATTCATCAATAAACATTAACATTTATATTATTTAAGCATGGTAATACAGAAACGTCCATCCAACTTTTGCGCGCACCAAAAAAATCAATTTTTTCTTTTGGAGAAAATCGTATTACAAAGTCGAGACACAAAAATCCAAAAAACATCACACAAATAACACGGTGTTGGAAAATTGTTTCCGAACTACGATTTACGAAATCGTCGTCGTCCTACTAACGGCGACGACGATGCCAATACAATAGCTACTTCAACAGATGACGCCGCCGACGCCAATACAATAGCTACTTGCTTGTTGACTAGGACGTATAGAAACAAACCGTTTAATGATGTAGGCTACTGTGTAGTACTAGGTTATTGGGTCTTCTTCTTTGTTGGCCGGCTATCTTGCTGCCGCTGAGTCCGTTCACGTGCTTTGCGGTTTCTCTCTTCTTTGAACTTCCGCATCACCTCATCCCCTGGGTAGGGGCAAATGATGTCGACGGATTCTGCAGGGACAAGCTTTCTCCACTTAGTGTACAGCTCTATCTGTTTGATCTCTTTGATTCCTGTTGGTGCAACTGGATCTAGCAACACGAAGTCCCGTACGGCTTCCCGAAGGCGGCGATCGCGATCCACCACGGTTACGCGTTTTTGTAGATCTTGTACACTAACGTCTGCCGTTCCAAGACAGTCTTGCCATATCTTTATTGTAGTGGGTGCATCTGATTCAACTGTAAAAATGTGACCTGGTTGAATTGTCCCTGTCTTCAAGTCCTTATAGAACAAATCTTCCAACCGTTTGTAGTGTTTGAAATCACTGTCCTTTATAGAATGTATTGTGATCCGTTCATTTGTACCCAGCGCTTTATGTAGTTGTTCAAAGGTGTAGAGGTTCTGGTTCCGGTAGTCCCTTTTCATTGTGTTGAACCATCGATCAGCGCAGTTCTTTGTGTGGCCTACAACGTAGAACATGAAATTCACCTTCTTGAAATACCCAGCTTCAACAAGCAAGTTTGCAAGACGGAGCACGTGGTTATTTTTGTTCTGGCCACCACAGTTATCCATCAGCACTGTCAATTCGCCGCCTACTTCATTTTCTTTCATCCATCCTTTGTGTTTCAGTAACATGACAATCATGGAAGCAACATTGTCTCCCCCCTTCCCACCAATCCCTTCGTGGCATGCGAATGCATCTAAACTTCCTCCTTCCAATGAGCAATCCACAATTCCTAAGATTGCAATGGTTAAAGGTATCATGTAGTATGTATCCCCTGGCTGGGTTGCTCCAAGATTTGGTAGCTGGGCATTCTGGCAGTAGTCAACAACTAAACAATACCGCCACTCGCTGTGTTGAACGCAGTGTAAATAATCGTGATGGGCTTCTTTGATTTTCATACTACACACCCGCCTTTGGTCCGCCGCTTGTTTTACATGCAGGCTTGCATCAATCAGAATCTTGTTGTTCTCTGAAAGCGCTGCCTCTGGCTCCATTACCAACGGAGCATACACATTGTTCCGGTCAAAGACTTCGCGCGTTTTGCGTTCCGCAACAACAACTTCACTGCCGTCGCCTACTAGTTGTTTCTTCTTATTCAGGAAATATCTCTTTAAACTTGTTTCTGTGGAGCAACAAGTTGTATCAGCACCAGGCTCTGTTGTTGTTTCATATCTCACATATCTCAAACGATTGCGGAACACATGGCACTTGCTGCAAACGTCCGCGGACCGACTTACAATTTTAATGTTTGGAAAATTGGTATCCCAATACTTCAAGAAGTATGGCCAAGAACAAATTATTTTACGATCCCCTTCAAAGGGCTCTACAGGAGTTACTTCCAACACTGAATTCGAATTCTTCTTCAATTTTACGGTCCATCCCCGGTCATGACAAAACCGATAATAGATACTTCTTTTTGAAAATGATGGGGGCAACTCAACAACACCTTCTTCCCCATCGCGCAATCCAACACCGGTTTCAACTCGCATGATCCTTGTTGACTGTGGCTGGCCAAGTTCCTTAAGCTCATCAAAGAAGTTAACAAGGTCTTCAACAATTGTAAAGTCATCAAATTCAATGGTGTTGTTGGGTCGCTTCCCTTTCAGTCCATGTGTGGGAGTAGTGTTGTCCTCCAAATTCCTATAGCATGTTTCCCACTTGCGCCGTCCCCAATCAAGCAGTACACTGATTGCATACCTGCAAACGCGTGTTTGCGACAATGCTGCAAGTACAGCATGTTTCTCTGGGGTGTCCTCATCAATGAAATTGTGTTCACCTCCTTCTTCATATGGATTTAGAAAAGGGACAAAGAACCATCGTTTCCCTTCTAGACACGTGTATCTTAGCCAGTCCATGATAGTAAGCTGTTGGTCAACCTTTGACTTGTTGAAGAAGGCCACCATGTAGAGCGCGATGGCTTCCCTTGCTATTGACTTGTCTAGGAACTTGAGGCAGTTGCACTTTAGTGGCTTTGAAGTGGTGATCGATTTGCAGTTTCCACCATGCAATGATGCATCCTCCAGGAAATCCCTACATTTGCAAACCATCTCCCACTCATTGTGTTTGTAGTTGGTGAAGTCTGTGAATGGGTGATACGGTCTTTGTCCTCGCGGCATGTTGCTGGTGGCGTTTTGATTCGAATTGGTTGGCGTTTGGATTCAATTCGATTTGATGTGTTGTTGTTGTTGTTGTTGTTGTTGTTATCGTTGTCGTCGTTGCCCTTGGGGATGCCCTCTGTTGTTCCTTCTTGTTTCCTTCCTTTGTAGATTCAATTCGATTCGATTAGTTTGATTTGTTTCGATTTGATTCGTTGGCGTTTCAATCGATTCGACGATTGGACGATTCAATGCGGTGTTGTTGTCGTTGTCGTCGGTGCCCTGGGGATGCACTCTCTTATTCTTCTTCCCTGCTTTCGCTGCTTTATTTTGTGAGCAATCGCTTCAGTGGGTCGTAACACTGGGTCAACAGGCTCACTTTTGTGGTATAGTAGAGGTGCCGAGGTGCTGTGTAGCTCACAAGGTTGATGAGTAGTTGTAATGGATCAGAATTGTCTTTGCAAAAAAAGATGTGTTTCTTTTGAACAGAAAGAAAAGATGGATCGATAAGAAGATAGGACAGCAAGAGTATGAATAAACTCATCAAGCGCGCATGCTTGCACGGTTGACAGAGTGAAAAAAATTCCATTACGACTACTACCAACTCCTACAGGGGCTCTGTATGGGGGCCGGCGTTCAAAGCTAGAGTTACACGTTAAACTGTAACAGACTGTAACTTGCTAAGTATCTGGAGTTACAAGACACTGAACACATCAACGGAAAGCTTAAGCATTGATCTATCCAACTGTCGACGAAGCTGAAAATCGATTTTTTTGTTTTTTGGAGGGGGGGAACCCGGATAATGGACGTTTATGTATTACCATGCTTATTTTTTAAAAGACCCATCGAAAGGTCGAGACATTAATATTACTATTATTATTATTTGATACTATCAACAGTGAATAGCAGTTGCAGTTTTGGGACATTCCACTCATTGATTATTGCATTACCAACCTTGCGGCTTCTTTGGCAAGACCAGTGTAGATGGTCCAGCCACTACCACCCGTTCCATAACAATGAACCAATCGGATTCCATTGCAATTAGTCATGTTGTTACTATTGGAATATTTGGAATCAATTTCACACCGTATATCTTGTCGATAAGGTCGAAACCCCACCCACTCTTCTTTTGGCCGGCATGCATTTGTATCGATACCAAGTAATCGTGCTGTTTCCAATAGTCTCGCTCGTTCTTGAGGGCGGATTTCAGTTTCTGTATCTCCTTTCAAACAAGTTCCACCGATTACAATATCGTCACCTCGAACAATCATGTAACTAGGATACTCGGGTGTGCCCCAAGGGGCTTCGTCAGCAAAAACACAAGCGTCGTGGAGCTGGTCTCTACCAGTTGATGGAATGACGTCTCCATCGTTCTGATCTAAACGCTTGCAAGAGTCTCGACTGTAGTTCAAAAGGACTCCTCTCGCCCCAACCAACTGAGAATCTCCACAAAGTTCTGATGCACCCATACCCGTGCAGTTGACAATCGCATCACAATCGAAATTCTTTGCCTCTTCGAATAGCTCCTGTTCGGATTGATAGTAAATTCCTGTTTCGACATTGACATCTGCGTCGCCAACACTTTCTACGGTATTACTCTTGCTTAGTTCGTCCAGGAAATATTCCAACATTTTCGGGCAATCGACGATCGGCGTTTGGAAGAACCATGCATGGTTATAACCAGCTGCTTGCGCCTGTGACAGGGATGGCAAACGGAGTCGATGGATTTGATTTTGCCATCGCACCTGCTCTAACGTGACATTTTGAAATTTGAACCGCGGATCGGACGACCATGATGGCAGCATCGACTTTCCTCCCGTTCCTTTGTGATAATTATCAGCCACCATGTCTTCCGTGCTCGGTCCTTCGTGTTTTTTTTTCAATGCAAGCACGTGGCGGAGATCAACGAGCGTATTTTTGTCGTCTGTAGCAAGCGGGTAAAGCTCATCGAGAGTCTCGGCCCCCCACTGACCGATCCGAGGGTCTTCGCAATATATCGGCATCCAGAGACCACCCGCACCCTGAGAGCAATTCGATCGGTCTAGGGGATGTACGGGAGATCGTAAAACCACAGAGACTCGCTTTCTGGTCAGCTCCAATGCCGTCCGAAGGCCTGCGTGCGCAACGTATGTTGTCAAGTTTCGATCAATGAAATAGAGTAAAACTTAAGTTTTGGTTGATCGAAAGAAATCATCGTTCACTACAACAGCGATGCACGGTACCTGTGAGGCCTGGAAAGATGCTGAATTCCAGACCCATGAGACTTTTTTCGCTATTGCGCCCGTTGTTTCGCTTCTTTTAATGAAAGCAGATACAATTCCTACCTATACAGCCACTCCCGACAACCAACACCCGCGACGCCATAACTGCAGTAGGGATGTAGATCCAAATGACGGGATGAAGAAAGTATGCGGCTTAGTGAGGAGGAAGCTGATGGTGCTGATTGACTCTCTGGGAAGAACGGTGGTATTACCGGTACTTGTACGGTATCTTGGATTTTGGATGATTCATCCATTCGTTCATTCATTCATTCATCGCGAAAATTCACGACCAATCACGAGTTACTGAATTGTCGAATGCCAAGCTTCACCTGCCGATCAATTTCTTTCTTCACTGCTTCTTGTTGGTGCAGTGGAATGGAATATGGTTGTTTTACATGATATGGAGTTGCGCCTTGCTGGAGATCAATGTGGAAGGTTTGATTAGGGAAAATGCCTAATTCTTTGTCATTCAAGCCTTCAAAAAGCTCTTCATTTTGGAGGAGTATTGGTAACAAGGCTTGTTTCTCTTGGTAGGAGAGATGGGTCTGGTCGGTGACTAGCTTGTGGAGGTCAGTTTTCTCATACTTGGTGGTTCCATCCACATACGATTGTTGGATAGACTGATGGGAGTAACTTTCTGCAATGGCATGTGGTTCTGCAGACATGACCTTGTGGAGTAAGGACTTGTTGTCGAAGTAATTTCTTGGGTGGAAGTCCATCGTCTTCTCATACCATTCAATGGTGCAAGTCTCGAAGTCCATCTTCATTCCGAGGTCTCGCATGGTCTTCCTTCCAATGAGGAGATGATAGTTGATGTTCTGAGAGACCACAAAGCATTTGATTTGTAGGACTTTCATCGAGTAGGATAGTTCTGGGAATATGGTGTTCTCCAAGATTACATAGTAGTTGCAAGTGGTTTTGCCGTTTGTTGTCTGCATTTGGATTGGTTGGTCTAGAAGGTTCTTCTTTATTCCGGAGGGAATTGCTGATTCTACTATGAGATTGTCGGTTGATCCAGAATCGAAGAGAGTTTTCAAATAGTACTTGCCAAGGGATCCATTGATGGAATTGCAGACGCTTACTGTGGTGGGAGCAAGGTCGACATCTGTGGTGCTGGGAGCAACCTCTTGCTTGTTGTTGTCGGAATCGGTCTTTTCAGAGGGAAATCTTTGAAGATCCGAGTTGTAGTATTCTTCGTCGATGTCCATATCTACATGGAAAAGGTCCGGCCAAGGGGCTGCAGGTATGGTTTCTTCTGGTTCATTGATGAAGACACACATGTGTTGTTCTGGTTCATGCTAGTTACTGCCATGTGAAGAGGAGGTAGTGGATCGATTGCTGTTGTTGGAATTGCTGCGATCATTCACATGCGAGTCGGTGTTGTCTCTGTTGTTATTGGACTGATTGGAGTTTGTGCCATACTTGTTGGTGTAGCATTGACCCCAAGTGTGATTGGTACCAGGATGGATAGGACATGGTGAGTCATTCGAGATCCTAGTTGGGCCTTTGTTGTTGCCTTGGTTGTTGCCGCGTTGATTGTTGTTGTTGTTGTTGTTGTTGCGTTGGTTATTGTTGTTGTTGTTGTTGCGATTCCGATTGTTTCGATTGTTTCGATTGTTGCGGTTGTTGTTGTTTCCATTTCGGTTGTTACGATTGTTGTTGGCATTGTTGTTGCTGTTGTTGGTGTTTTGAGATGGGTTATCTGATTTCTTGTTCTTTCTATTCTGCGCATATTGGAATCGTTCGAATCTCATCATCATTTCAGATAGGGAATCTCTATGGGGAGAGTGGTGTTGTTGATAGGTGTGTTTCCGGTCCTCAGGCATCGATTCAAATATTAGATTCTTGAACTCTCTTTCCTTGATCTCTGCATCTTCTGGTGGGTGTCCTGGAAGTAATGGGAGGATAACATGGTTGTGGAAGTTGACTTGTGCTATGAATTGGTGTACTGTCATGGTGGTTGTCTTCTTGATATTGGTGAGGAATCTTCTGTGATTCTGATAGGCGTCAAGGTTGTTGTGAAACTTGTAGTTGATAAATTCTTCCACTGTGGTTTGGAAGTTGTCCACAGTTCTCTGTGGCACATTGGTTGACACATAGCTATTCCACCAGCTACAGTTGGTGTAGTCTCTGAGGAGATCTACAAACTTGTCATAGATTCTTGGTCCTGTGGTTAGGTTGAGCATTTTCTTGGATCGAATGAACTCATTGCTGGTAAAAAGGATTTGTAATTTGGTTGATCCTGCAGTAATCAAGGGGATTTTGATCTTGGTAACTTCTTGAGATCCGTTGACTTCTTGGGTGTTCTTGTATTCCACTTTGTCGATAGACTCTTGATCAAAGTCATACTTGAAGGGGATGACTGAGTAAGACATTGTTTTCTTGTTACTGGACAATCGTCAGGATCGGTTGGTTGTTTATTAGATGTAGTGGTAATTTTTATTCGCGTAGTTGAAGTAGTCTTTACCGGTAGTAATAAGGTCGAAGCAGTTATTCGACTGTTTAAACAGTGTCGTATGCCTCTAGAAAAGGGTACTAAAATAAGGTTTATGTATTGGTTAAAAACTAAGATTGTGAGCTAGCTCTTCTGTCAACCACTCCGAGGAGCAGTTGGGAGCTTGTAACAGTAAACAGGCGATGAATCGAAATTCAACGTACATTGCACATAGAGAAGCACATGGAGAATTTGGATATGTTCTTCATCCAGTGTTCAATATTGAACACTGGCTTGCGTGGCATTGCTTTTCAGATTTTCTTGAATCGTGGGTAATTTTAATCGTGAGCGTTGGAATACCACATAAATTGTCGTGTGTCACAAGTTTTGCAGAAGGAGTTGATTTCGTCCTTCAAGTTTGGGGCATACCGTATACGAATTGGTTGATGGTTCGATACAATCTTTCTGAGCCGGCATGGCCAAGCACGTGGTGGTAGTATTTGATTGTGGCTTGCACTCGGTTTGGAGGGAGTACAATTTTCTGTCGCCCGTTGGAGTCTACAACTTTCAAGTCAGTGCCGTTGAAGTTTTCAGTTGTGTACCGGGGATTGGTAGAGATATCTACATTGGCTGCTTGATCTTGGGCGAGTTGGTCGAAGGCCAAGGGGTACATGGGAATGTCTTCTGGGTAGTTGAGAAACAATTCGGAAAGAGAGAGAAGGGCGGAGTTGGTTGAGTCAGTTTCAAGGTCCGAGTCATCCGTTGGATCGGGAGAGGGAGGATCGAATAACTCCTTCTTCTTCTCAGGAGTGTCTTGCTGGAGTGGGAGCCTGGAGAGCGCGTCAGCAATGACATTGTCTTTGCCTTTGATGTACTTGAATACTGGGGAAAATTCTTCAAGGAGCATTCTCCAAGTCATAATTCTGTGACTTGTAAGATTTTGGCAAGTTAAGTTGATGTGGTCTGTCCATACAATGATTTCAGCACCCCAAAGAATGGTGCAAAACTCCTTGAAGACTTCGACAATACAGAGCATATCTTTATCGACCGTTGGGTATTTCCGTTGAGCAGCGTTGAGTTTTCTCAAGAAGCAAAGGATGATTTTGCCATCTTGGAGGATGACAGCTCCGAGTTGGTAATCAGAAGCATCAGTGTAGACATGGAAGGGCTTATTGGGATCAGGAAAGGCAAGGAGGATATCATTGGCAATGAGGGACTTGGCTTTGTTGAAAGCTTCAAGAAATCCTGAAGTTGAAGATATCTTGCCTTTGGCTTGTCCAGAGAGGCCGGTAAGGGGTGCAAGAACTTCAGCGCGCTTGGGATAGAAGTTGCGATAGAAGTTAATCATCCCAACAAAGGATCGAAGTTGGGTTGTTGTTGAGGGAAAAGCAAGTTTCAGGATAGGAGAAATATTGTTTGGATTGGGTCTAATTCCATCTCGAGAGATAATGTGGCCAAGCCAAGGAGCTTGGGATTGAAACCAGTGGCACTTGGAGGGCTTGACAGAGAAGTTGTGGGACTTCAGTAAGGAGAGGATAGAAGAGACTGATTTACAATGGGATTCGAGTGTATCTGAGAAGATACCAATATCATTGATGTATACTTCAATGTCGTTCAAGTGTAGGAGCATTTGTTCTATACAGCCTTGGGCCCAACTTGGAGAGTTGAGAAAGCCCATTGGCAATGGAAGCAGTTGAAACTTTCCGAATGGAGTAACAAGGACGCAAAGCCAGGTGGAGGCCTCATCAAGTTTGAAGGTGTGGAATTGCATGCTAACATCAATAAGGGTCACATATTTGAAGCCTCTTCTTCTGTGGAAGATATCTTGGAGCTTTGGAAGTGGGTAGTGAAGTTTCTTGGTGACTTTGTTGAGTTCTCTAAAGTCACTGATGAGTCGACAGGAGCCATCTGGTTTTGGGACTACAAAGGTTGGCATTCCCCATTCAGTTGCATAGCAGCGTTCAAGGATACCAAGTTTCACTTGTCAATCAATTTCTTTCTTCACTGCTTCTTGTTGGTGCAGTGGAATGGAATATGGTTGTTTTACATGATATGGAGTTGTGCCTTCCTGGAGATCAATGTGGAAGGTTTGATTAGGGAAAATACCTAATTCCTTGTCATTCAATCCTTCAAAAAGCTCTTCATTTTGGAGGAGTATTGGTAACAAGGCTTGTTTCTCATGGTAGGAGAGATGGTTTTGTTCCGTGACTAACTTGTGGAGGTCAGTTTTCTCATACTTGGTGGTTCCATACACATACAATTATTGGATAGATTGGTTGGAGTAACTTTCTGCAATGGCATGTGGTTCTGCAGACATGACCTTGTGGAGCAAGGCGGTGTTGTCAAAGTAGTTCCAAGGGTGGAAGTCCATGGTCTTCTCATACCATTCTATGGTGCAAGTTTCGAAGTCCGTCTTCATTCCAAGGTCTCTCATGGTCTTCCTTCCAATAAGGAGGTGGTAGTTGATATTCTGAGAGACTACAAAGCACTTGATTTGTAGGACTTTCATCGAGTAGGACATTTCTGGGAATACGGTGTTCTCCAAGGTTACATAGTGGTTGCAAGTGGTTTTGCCATTTGTTGTTTGCATTTGGATCGGTTGATCTAGGAGGTGTTTCTTGATTCCAGAGGGAATTGCTGATTCCACGATGAGATTGTTGGTAGATCCGGAATCGAAGAGGGTTTTCAAGTAGTACTTTCCAAGGGATCTGTTAATAGAGTTGCAGACACTTACTGTGGTTGGAGCAAGGTCAATGTCGACATTGTCGTTGCTAGGAGCAACATCTTGCCTGTTGTTGTTGGAATCGATGTTTTCAGAAGGAAATCTTTGAAGATCTGAGTTGTAATATTCTTCATCGATATCCATGTCTACATGGAAGAGATCCGGCCAAGGGGCTGCAGGGATGGTGGTTTCTTCTGATTCATTGATGAAGACACACATGTGTTGTTCTGGTTCGTGGTAGTTACTGCCGTGGGAAGAGGTAGAGGATCGATTGCTGTTGTTGGAACTTCAATCATTCACATGCGAGTTGGTGTTGTCTCTGTTGTTGGACTGGTTGGACTGGTTGGAGTTTTGCGCCATACTTATTGGTGTAGCATTGATCCCAAGTGTGGTTGGTACCCGGATGGATAGGACATGGTGAGTCATTGGAGATTCTAGTTGGGCCTTTGTTGTTGCCTTGGTTGTTGCGTTGATTATTATTATTATTGTTGTTGTTATTGTTATTGTTATTGCGTTGGTTATTGTTCCGATTGCGATTGTTGTTCCGATTGTTGTTGCGATTGTTGTTGCGATTGTTGCGGTTGTTTCCATTCCGGTTGTTATGGTTGTTGTTACCATTGTTGTTGCTGTTGTTGTTGTTTTGAGATGGATTATCTGATGATTTCTTCTTTCGGTTTTGTGCATATTGATACCTTCCAAATCTCATCATCATTTCAGAGAGGGAATCCCTATGAGGAGAGTGGTGTTGCTGATAGGTGTGTTTCCAATCCTCAGGCATCGATTTTAAGATTAGATTCTTGAACTCTCTCTCTTTGATTTCTGCATCATCTGGTGGATGTCCAGGGAGTAGTGGAAGTATGACATGGTTGTGGAAGTTAACCTGTGAGACAAATTGGTGTACTGTCATAGTGGTGGTTTTCTTGATATTGGTGAGGAATCTTTGGTAGTTTTGGTAGGCATCAAGGTTGTTGTCAAACTTGTAGTTGACAAATTCTTGTACAGTTGTGGTGAAATTATCGACAGTTCTTTGAGGAACATTGTTTGCAAGGTAGTCATTCCACCAACTCTTGTCAGTGTAGTCCCTGAGGAGGTCTACAAACTTGTCGTAGAGTCTTGGACCTGTGGTTAGGTTGAGTGTCTTCTTGGACAGCATGAATTCATTGATGGTAAAAAGGATTTGTAATTTGGTTGATCCTGCAGTAATCAAGGGAATCTTGAGCTTGGTTGTTTCAGGCATTCCATTGAACTCTTGTGTACTCTTGAACTCCACTTTGTTGATGGACTCTTGATCAAAGTCAAGCTTGAAGGGGATGATGGAGTAAGACATTGCTTCTCTTGTTCTTACTGGACAATCTTCAGGATCAATTGGTGGTTGTTTATTAGTAGTTGTTGTAATAGTGTTTACTCGAGTAGTTGAAGTAGTCTTTACCGGTAGTAGTAATAAGGTCGAAGCAGTTATTTGACTGTTTAAACAGTGTCGTATGCCTCTAGAAAAAGGTACTAAAATAAGGTTTATGTATTGGTTAAAAACTAAGATTGTGAGCTAGCTCTTCTGTCAACCACTCCGAGGAGCAGTTGGGAGCTTGTAACAGTAAACAGGCGATGAATCGAAATTCAACGTACATTGCACATAGAGATGCACATGGAGAATTTGGATATGTTCTTCATCCAGTGTTCAATATTGAACACTGGCTTGCGTGGCATTGCATTTCAGATTTTCTTGAATCGTGGGTAATTTCAATCGTGAGCGTTGGAATACCTATTAAATTCCTTTTGCACGTACGCGAACACTACAGTACTCTAAATTACGTACGTACATTCCTACGTAACTTACAGTACTGCAGCTGGAATGATACGATACTACAAGTCGAAGTGCACCTTCAGTGGTTGGAATAATGAGACTCGAAGGTTACCTCTTTCTCTATGTGAGATTGGAATACGATCGAACCAGAGGTGCAATCGTCATTCTGACACCCAAATTTGATACTTAGTGATCAAACGACAGTCATTCTTACGATCGAAGTTTGATACTTAGTACTCAAAGAAAGAACACACACTAGAGGTTCGCACATGCAATCTCTTGTTAAGTGTACTGTTTTCAAGAAAAGATAGCAGAGGTTCGAAGCGCTGCTCACGAACTTGTCACTTGTTTTCTGCTGCATAAAATACGTGCTGTATTAGCGGCAACACATACATTCGCGTGCTGTATTAGCGGCAGCACCGACCTTTAGAAGAGATACTTGCTCTCCAGCAAGGATCCTATCTCATACTTTTAGATTATTTGATTATTCAACCTTAAACCTTGCATCGGTAGCCATGCTTCCCACTGTAGAACTACAAGCCTAAGATCTAACTGACTGAGCCCACCGGTAGTTAGAATAGATCTGATTGGACTAACGTTCAATCGTAGTGGATATCAGAGAAATATTAGACCACAAACAGACCGGCACCTCAACCGGCCTGCAGCCACAGCTCCTGTTGCTCTTCTTTGCCTTTGGATTGAATCAGCTCAAAAGCCAGTTTCAAAAGGAAAATAATAGATTAACAGTTGCAAGCTTGTTGAAGCTTGCAAAAGAAGACGACAGTAGGAGCACCTGTCAACACATTAACAATCTGACAGCAGATCATCAAACGATCGACTACGGCCGACGATTGATAGTTCTCTGATCCGATTACACACGATAAAGACACCAACGGACAAGCCGAAGTCTTTAATAGAAGCCCATTGCATTGGACACGCCAATAGCAATATCTCCATCCAAGGACCACATTACATGTTCTCCGGATCTTATCTTCCGCGTCGTGATCCATCCCTGACGACCCCACCGTTGCCAAGATACCGACGCCCATCATTTGATTGTGTTAAGCACCATAAACACCAACACCAACCAACGACGCAACGAAAAACGAAACAAACACGAATTTTGTTGCTCCTCCAAACCTCTTTTACCAAGTAGAAGACCTAGTAATTTCAAGACAGACGAAGACGAAAAGATGACACGCCATCAACGATCATCTCTTTGTCACATCAAGTCTCCCTATTGATAGAGGAAATTCCTCATCTCCAGTATTCCGGACTTTACCAACATCAACGACGATCTAAATAAGCGAATTTTCGTTGCTTCACCACGTCATCGGCGCTGCTTAACCTCACAAATAGAAGGCCTCTACGCGTTCCTGTATCCGTTACTTCTATTCTTCCAGACCAGCGAGCCTCCTACACGCCCTTTTGAAGGCGGAATTTTCCTCCCTCAATCACCAACGACGATCCAAATTAATCGAATTTTCGTTGCGAAAACGAAACAACGACGATCCAAATTAATCGAATTTTCGTTGCAAAAACGACACAACGACACAAAGTCAACGAATTTTCGTTGCTTCACCACGTCGCCTACACGTCGATTTTCGAAGCCTCGCCACACCGCCTGCACGTCGCGTCTCATCGAATACAACTCCCCATCTCTCTTGCCGACATGCGATACCATTCTGGTTCTCTATTTCCCAGTATTGACAGCGATATCCCATTGACAAAAGAAACAATCCAACAGTAGATCATCGATTGACTCGACTACGGACGACGATCGATAGTTCTCTGATCTGATTACATACAAGAAATCCACGGCACTTGTCATACACACGACAACCATATTCGCTGCAAATCGAGCATCTCTGACATCACCTATGATTATGGCGCCCAACCTACAGGATAACCCTAATCAAGATGATGAAGAGGATGTCCCCATCACGGACCTCTTCCCATATCCCATCATTTGATCAAGCGCTAGCCACATTCCTACACGACTCCTTTGATGTCCCAAAGGAATCCCACAGCACTTTGTGTGAGGCGCTCATCGCTAGCCAGTATAGGACATGGTCAGATTTCCTATTCATAGAAGACATCGATTATCTTACATATCAAGACAGGGGAACAAGAGTACCACTCACTCGACGTGTACAGCTAAATCTACAACGATTCATTGATTTTGGTCAACACCTCACAGAGCAAGGCCTAGACTGGGAAGAACGGGAGCACTACACCAAGACAGCTTTCAAGGACTACTGTCAAGGAATCGTCAAAGCCAGACAAGACTCTGCAGCTGATGATGGGGTAGTGCCCAACCGCGCCACAACACCACCAGATGGACCAGGCCGATCAGCAAAACCGATAGCCCAGCTCAAATATGACTCATGGATCAGAAAACCAAAGGACGAAACCACCTTTCCAGTGCTACAAACTGATGAAAAATTCGAACATTGGCTTGTAAAATTCAAAGCACAACTAGACGCGAATGGTATTAACACCACTACATTCCTTGATCCCTACTGGTCAGATAAGACGCTTACAGGGTATCCCAAGGCCCCCCATGACCAACAATGTGCATTCTTCTGGACACTCCTCTGGCATGTGTTCCAAGGTGATTTTTCTTCCTCATGTGTGTTGTACCACCAAGGGACACGCGATGGTCGTCAGGTTTACTTTGATTTTGTCGAGCTCCACAATCCAGTGTCACCTTCAACGCCTCCAGCAGCACCAGTAGTGTCCTCTCCAGCACCTATTTTGGTACGGCCTTCCGCTGTTGGAACCGTGACGCCCTCCACAACCCGAGTGACACCTGTCCAACAGAGCACTCCTACTTCTGCCTGCGAAGCTGATGTCCACTCCCATGTTGAAAATCCTGCGGACCCTCCAGGACTAGCTGGTTGTTCCAATCCTGGATCAACTGCTGATTCCACCTCCACCGGTACTACTACCTACACTTGGAAATATTCGCCCAGCACTGATTCCGTACAATTCAGCAAAGTTGACCCTTCCTCCACTCCTAGTATTGTTCACACAGACATTCCCACTGGCGCTGTTCCCTACAAACCAAGACATGCGCCACACTTCCCTCGCACTAGTAAAACCCCGCCCGCCAACTCACGATGGACGTTTTACCCTCAGTCTGAAACCGTGGTATTTCATCGTGCTCGTTCTGCACCCCAGTCTACTTGCATTTCTTCCTTGCAACTTCCACCATCTGGGGCATCTTCTAAAGATAGTGTCGTTTCAAGCTCAGTTACGAAGCCTCTTTATGGGACACCCTTTTGTCCAATTCGGAAGTTTCTTTACGACGCCCGGAAGCCTCTTAATGGGGCATCCTTCTGTCCATTTTGGGAACCATCTGCTTCACATTCTATGACCTCCGATTTGCCTGCTGTCTGTATCACCAAACGGCACCGTGATGCTATCAAGATCAAGCTGTATCAATTACATGCTACTCTCTTGATTGCTAACTGGATTTACAACGACGTCATCTGACATCTCCGATCGATCCATTGACAATTAATTTGCTTCGATTGATACGGATGCCAATTCACTACTACGATACTAGAATGTCTACAATTCGATCAGCGATCAATCGATTCCTACGATTCGATCAATGAACCAATCATCTCCGATCAACTGCACTCTGGATCCACAAATCGATATGTCTTTACATTTCTACAGTTTGATATGTGATCATCTACCTTGATCCAAGACCAATCTACAATCCATTCAGTTGATTCCTACGACCAAATCTACAATTGACTCCTGACTCCTG
This sequence comes from Pseudo-nitzschia multiseries, assembly GCA_037355745.1. Taxonomy (NCBI): domain Eukaryota; phylum Bacillariophyta; class Bacillariophyceae; order Bacillariales; family Bacillariaceae; genus Pseudo-nitzschia; species Pseudo-nitzschia multiseries. The sequence goes on along the minus strand of CM074784.1, from coordinate 20,006,064 downwards.
TGATCAACAATCAAGGTGTCAAGTTTTGATTACGATTGTAATTGATCAATCACAGTCTCCTCCGATTCGATTCTCCGATCCAAGACTCGATTACGATTGGTGGTACCTCTTCTACGATTACATTTGATATCAGCTCCTATGATCAATTGATTTCTACGGTTCAACGACTTGGATTTAATCCTCAGTGTTTCTTTTTCTATGCTTCCTTTCTCCGCGTAAGAAGATGGGACATATTACATGCATCACATACGTACTTACGGAATTTGTCAGTTCTTCTTATCGAGATAAAGTTTTTACTTCATCACATGCAAGAAGATGGGGCATATTAAATTCCTAGACAGCCACCACGACCACTTGCAAGTCTTCCTTTCCAATATAGTAGGGGCTACAATTTGATTCCACAATATCGATCATCCGATTCGATTCTCAGTAACGGCGATTACGATTGGTAACTATTCTACATTTACGTATACAATTTGTTCCAAGTTGATATCTACGAATCGATTCCTACGCTTCCTTCCAAGATAGGATTGTCCATCATATACGATCAACCCTATGATTTCATATCTATTCTATGATTCGACGTACGATCAATCCACCGTCTTCTTGGATTCAATACTCAATGCATTTTCTATTTTCTATGCTTCCATCTCCGATCAATCCAATTCTACGACTACAAATCTACGATTTGATCCACGATTTGATCTACAATTTGATCTACGATTTGATCTACGATTTGATCTACAATATGATCTATGATTTGATCTACGATCCATCTACGATCAATCTAAGATCAATCTACGCTCCAATCATACCTATGATCCTCAGATCCGATCAACCGATATTTGAGAATCTACGATCAATCGGTTTCTACGATTTCTTTGATTGTGCTTGTATTCGACCAATCGACTCTGTCCATGATTCACTTGCATCATACATTTTCAAGGTGATGAATACTCAAGCATCCAATAACACAATCCACCTCAATCGATTGATATGATTTGCTTCCACGATTCGATCTACGATCGATGATTCTACATGTCCAATTACGGCTCGTTGTACGATCACTCAATCATCTTCAATTCAGTTCCTTTCAAAGTGTTATCTACAAATGGATTTCACACAATCAATCCCCACGATTCAACCTTCAGTCAATCGTCTATGTTTTGATACTCAATCGATTTCTACGATTCGTCTAACATCACGCCATGCAATTGATCCACAATCTACAATCGATCCAACATCTACAATTAGTTGATGCCCAATCATGGGGCATCTTGATCTATGCAAATCCATGCCCAATCATGGGCACTCTTCTCCTTTGGTACTCTTCCTGTGATAAAGGTTTCTTCCTTTCTATCGAGTAAGCAGATGGGGCATATTACATGTTCCTCACATACGTACTCAGGGAATTTTGTTTGTTCTTCTCACAGCGATAATGCTTGTGCTTCATCATTTGCAAGAAGATGGGGCATATTAAATTCCTTTTGCACGTACGCGAACACTACAGTACTCTAAATTACGTACGTACATTCCTACGTAACTTACAGTACTGCAGCTGGAATGATACGATACTACGAGTCGAAGTGCACCTTCAGTGGTTGGAATAATGAGACTCGAAGGTTACCTCTTTCTCTATGTGAGATTGGAATACGATCGAAACCAGAGGTGCAATCGTCATTCTGACACCCAAATTTGATACTTAGTGATCAAACGACAGTCATTCTTACGATCGAAGTTTGATACTTAGTACTCAAAGAAAGAACACACACTAGAGGTTCGCACATGCAATCTCTTGTTAAGTGTACTGTTTTCAAGAAAAGATAGCAGAGGTTCGAAGCGCTGCTCACGAACTTGTCACTTGTTTTCTGCTGCATAAAATACGTGCTGTATTAGCGGCAACACATACATTCGCGTGCTGTATTAGCGGCAGCACCGACCTTTAGAAGAGATACTTGCTCTCCAGCAAGGATCCTATCTCATACTTTTAGATTATTTGATTATTCAACCTTAAACCTTGCATCGGTAGCCATGCTTCCCACTGTAGAACTACAAGCCTAAGATCTAACTGACTGAGCCCACCGGTAGTTAGAATAGATCTGATTGGACTAACGTTCAATCGTAGTGGATATCAGAGAAATATTAGACCACAAACAGACCGGCACCTCAACCGGCCTGCAGCCACAGCTCCTGTTGCTCTTCTTTGCCTTTGGATTGAATCAGCTCAAAAGCCAGTTTCAAAAGGAAAATAATAGAGATTAACAGTCGCAAGCTTGTTGAAGCTTGCAAAAGAAGACGACAGTAGGAGCACCTGTCGACACATTAACAATCTGACAGCAGATCATCGAACGATCGACTACGGCCGACGATTGATAGTTCTCTGATCCGATTACACACGATAAAGACACCAATGGACAAGCCGAAGTCTTTAATAGAAGCCCATTGCATTGGACACGCCAATAGCAATATCTCCATCCAAGGACCACATTACATGTTCTCGAATAATACCACATGAATTGTGGTATTCAAACCCTCACGATTGAATTCCCACGATTCATAACAATCTGAACTGCTGATGTCAGATCAAATGACACGCCAGCCAGCTCTTCAATACTGAAATGCGGAATTTCAAGTCCAATGCCTTTGCAACTGTTTAGCAAATATAGACAATCTTTTCTCAACGCCTCTTTGGAGTGGTTGACAGCTTTCTCACAATCTTAGTTTTAGTTGAATTAACACATACATACCTAGTACACATTGGATTACTACGTTACATTCTCGTACTTAGAGGCACCAAACGACACTGTTTAAATGGTTGAATAATTGCTTCAACCCACTATTATACTCAAGTACGGAGTAGCTACTAACAAGCAACCAACTGCTCCTACTGATTGTCCAGCAATGACGAGCTACTCTGTTATCCCTTTTAAGTTTGACTTTGACCAAGAATATATGGATAAGATAGAATTCAAACACACAACCAGTACCACTACCAATGGTGGCACAGAGACTGTCAAGGTCAAAGTAAATCTCATTACTACAGGAGCATCCCTTTTCCAAGTCCTTTTTACCATCAATGAATTCTCACATGCAAAGAAAACCCCCCTTTCCTTAACAACAGGACCAAAGCAATATAACAGGTTCTCTGATCTCCTCAGAGACTATGCCAATAGGAATTGGTGGAGTGAGTATGTATCAGTCAACATAACAAACTGAACTGTGGACAACTTTGAGACTACCATTGATGCCTTCATCACCTACAAATTCAACAACAACACAGATGCATACAGATGCCACAAACGATTCCTCAACAACATCAAGAAGACCACCAACATGACTGTACACCAGTTTGTCTCCATGGTTACCTTCCACAACCATGTGATGCTACAACTGCTTCCAAGGCATCCACCTGAGAATGCAGCCATCAACAATGAAGACTTCAAGAGTTTGACTTTTGAATCAATGCCCACCGTATGGAAGGACTCCTATGAAGAACACCACTCTCCCTACAAGGACACCCTTACAGAGATTGTAACAAGGATGGAGAGAGACCAAAACAAGGAAAACAAAAAAGTAAGAAAAATGATCAACAAGATCATTCCTCTCAAAACAGGAATAATATCAACAACAACGACAACAACAAAAATAACAACGGCAACAGCAACCGTTGCAATGGAAGGAGTCGGAACAACAACTGATCAAACAACAACAACAACAACAACGGCCAAAACCGGCAACAAGGCTCCAACAACAGCCAAGGTAACAACAACAACAATCCCTTCACAAGAGTAGTAGTGGCTAGCTCACCATGTCCTATTCATCCTGGTGCTAACCACACTTGGGGACAGTGCTAACTTAATGCCAAGATTCCAAATCAATCTAACCGGAACAACAACAATGACTCACATGTGAATGATCGCAACTTCGACAGCAACTTCAACAGCAACAATAGCAATTGATCAAGCAATTCATCTTCCTATGGCAACAACTCAAACGAGCCAGAGCAATGCATGTGTATCTTCATCAATGAACCAGAAGAAACACCTCCAACAGAAACTTGGCCAGATCTCTTCCATTTAGATATGGATGTCAATGCTGAATACTATAATTCAGACCTTCAGAGATTCCCTATTGTGAGTACCCACAACAAAGATAGCAATGTTACTCCTAGCAACAACAATATCGACCTTGCTCCAACTACAATCAGTGTCTGTAACTCCATCAATGGCACCCCTGGAAAGTACTACCTCAAGACTCTCTTTGATTCCAGATCAACTGACAATCTCATTGTTGAATCAGCCATCTCTGCTGAATCCAAGAAACACTCCCTTGGTCGACCAATCCAAATGCAAACAACCAATGGTAGAGTCACTTTTAATCACTATGTGATCTTGGAGAACACCATGTTTCCAGAACTATCCTACTCCATGAGATTATTGAAGATCAACTATTTTGTTGTCACCCAGAATATCAACTACCACCTCCTCATTGGTTGCCATACCATGAGAGACCTTGGAATGAAGATGGACTTCAAAGCTTGCACCATAGAATGGTATGAAAAAACCATGCACTTCCATCCAAGGAACTACTTTGATAACAATTCGATGCTTTGCAAGGTCATGTCAGCAGTATTATTTTCCTTCTGAATCCGGTCTGCTGAAACTCTGATTCAAAGGCTTCTGAAGAACAGCAACGCTGTGTTAGTGTGTTAGTAGACAAACAATTGTACTCTACGCGTGACAATTGTGATTGGATACTTTCGACAACGGATAATTGGACTACAGGCGAGACTATGGAAACGCCAGATCTCTTCTTACTGTGAACTTGTTCAGATACAGTGAGACAGACCTTAGTAATGTAGATTACAGGTAGTTGGTAGCAACTAGTGTGAATTTTGGGATATAAATCAGTTGAATGTTAAAAGTATGAGATAAAGTGAAATCTTGCCAAAATGCAAGATATCTCTTTTATTGAGGTGAAATACGTTGCAACTGCTGTTGTGTAGTGATGAGATTACTCGCTGATTATTTCCATACATGCATTGATCGTTGACTGTATATATCTGTATGTATATATATATATATATATTGTGTGAGAAGCTTCAAACAACGGTTTTCTTCTCTTATTCCCTTAGGAAGATCCTATGATATGTTTATCATTATGATCAGGAATTGCTCCCGTAGCTCGTGTGATACTTTTCGGAATCAAAGTTTGCTCACCAAAGAACAAGGGCAATACTATAAAACAGAGATTGCTCACTGTTAATGCGCGAATGGGAATCGACGCGCCGTGGGAATTGATATGCCGTGGGAATTGATTACTTGGTTGATACGGGACTCATTGATTCGTATGAATAGAATAACTGGCGTCGTGTAGCTTTGGTACTTTTGGACACGAAAGGAATTTAATACTCCCCATGTTTCCTTGTGAAAGGTCATCACGTTTACTTGATGCTTCCATCATCTTGCAGGAGGTTGCCGGTATTTCCACAGAAGTGGAAGATGGGCTTGAGCAGTGGATACATAACTGAGTGTCCCCAATGCTTGGTGAGGATATCTGCACTATTATCTTTACCAGGAATGTGCAGCATTAGAATGAAGCCTTTTGCTATCATGCTTCGTACGTAGTGATACGATAGGATATAATGACATTTATGCAACCTCGCGTAAGGAAAGGTTGACGTCTGAATCATCTTGTCGTTGTCTCCCCATGAATAGGAGATATCGTGGACTCGTGTTCCAAGGTATCAGAATGAGTGACGTAGGTCAACAATTTGCTCGATGCAAGTTCTTCCTGCAACAAATTCAGCTCCAAATGTGGCTGTTTCTGTAGTGGCTTGTTTCTTTGAGAACCACATCATAGGAGTCTTGTTTGCAAAGTGAAGGATGCGGGTTACAGCCTTCCCACTGAGAATGTCATGCATGAGATTTGCATCATAGAAGTGTGTTAACACTACTGTCTTCCCAAGTGGTGCAGGAGTGTCGTCGGGTAGCTCTTCAGAATGCTCCCCATAGACGGTATTGGACCAATCGATGGTGTCCGGTTTAGTCAATATAAAATCTGGGGGTTCCACACGGAACCTGATCTTAAAATGTCTGAACTTGGAGATATATCCGTAGATACATTTGGCATGATCAAGATGTCCTTCTTGTGGTTGAGCTCTAAAACTTGAGAGTGTCATTACGGCTGTTTGGACATCAAATCGTCCAATGGCGATGATCCATTGGAGTGAGCTGATCATGCTTTGGTATTTCTGAATGCCAGTTTCCTCAAGGAATGCTGAAGAGTCCAATTCAGGATGATTGTTTTCTCGGCAATGGGTGATTGGAACCTAGTGTTAGGTTTGCATCCAAACATTTGTTCATAAGATGCTTCCATCTTCTCGATGAATTTGATGGGGTTCATGCAAAGAACACCAGCATGTGCATCTCGTTCAAATCCACAACCTAGATGAAAGTTCATAGGTCCGGATCCCTTCAGTTTGAAGTTGTATGGCTCTGACTGTAGGATCTCCAGAAACAAATTGGGATCAGCCATGCAAAGATATAGGTCATCAAATATGTGCATATGAGTTTCATATACACATTCCCCATGCTTGTTCATTCCAGGCTTGAGAAAGATTTCCGGTTCGGCGCAGGATTGTTCGAAGCCGAGTTCGATGAGGCATGCTGCTAGTAAATCATCGAAGCATTTTCCTGATGATCAGAGTCCATATAGGGCCTTGTAGATAATCAAGAGGTGACCTTCTAGTGGTCCGAATTCTGGACCTGCCTTGATACAGACTTTCTCACAAGTCACTGGTGCTTCAAGATAAGCATTTCCTATATCTGTACCCCATGCTTCCAGACTGTTCAGTTCAGCTAGGAACAGGAACAGGCACATGCGTAGACCGCGTAGTGATACGACACCGGCGTACACACTATGGACGGGGGCTTCAGTAAGATTGCTGTTTGCAACAAGACGAGCCTTGTGTCTACCATTGTGTTTGACAGCATATATCATGTGTACCTTGATCTGTTGAAATCCGTTTGGGATGGAGCTTGCCTTGTACATTCCTTTATCAATGAAGGTATTGTATTCCTTGAGCTGTTCCATTTCAAGAGTAATGGCGTCTTCCCACTTGTGGTTTCCGTTGGCTTGATCAAATTGGAGGGCTTCTTCATGGTTACGTGGTACCTTCAAACTGTATTGATATTGCGGGGTGGTGCGGAACAATCGAAGTTTGGCTTGATGCACGAGTCGATCAAGCTTCTTGGTTCGTCGTGCTAAGTTGGTGATTCGTTTGAGACATTTCCAACCTGGGAGGTCAATTATGTTGTTGTCTTTCCCATAGCTGGCAACGGTAACAGGATCATCAGCCGCAATGTTGGCTAATGGTTCATATGTCCGTTCCATATTTTCCCATTTAATCCAAAGGTTATACCTGGAGCCTTTGTACTGAGGGTGCTTATTATCCAATGGACCTTGGTGTCTTAGGATGCGGCAAAATGACCTAAGTTTGCCATCTTCTTGGGTCGAATCACGGTGGATGTAATTCATGACATCATTGTATGCAATGATATCGTCAAGTTCATCATCAGAGTGCTTGCACTTGAATTTGATGAAATCTTTATTGCGTTCAAGACTGTCTTCTACATTGACGATGGTAAGGCGTTTCCGAGTACCATCAGGATTGGGTGCAAGGAAAGATCTTCCTTGTAGGTCGGCAATTGGGATGGTTGGGATGGTAAGAGGTTTACCATTATTGTCAAATTGCGCATTCCCTTCTTCATCAGTAACAGCTACCTCTGATGGGTCTACTGTAGGAGTAGTAGGTTGGTGTGTGGAGTGGTGACATCACTAACATCAAAGTATGCTAGCTCTGGTGGATCAAAATCATCTTTAGTAAGGAGAATGCCATCGGATGTCTTGCTGAAGATGTGTGTCATAGGAGGACCATCAAAACTCTCCCCATAGTTGTTAGGGAGTGGAGAAGGGGACCAGCTTGGGCTATCATTGACCTTCTTATATAGAAAGCTTGGTAACGAGGGGTGGGCGGGTGGTGTGATAATAACCTGATTATCAGATGCGGAAGGTAGGCTATTGTCAGGTATCTGAATAGGAGGTGACGCAGCCTGTTGCTTGGTAGAGACTGGATGCGTGTTGTCTTCAGGTGCCACAGGATTGTCGAGGCTCTTCTTGGTGTCGGAGTGCGTAGTGGATTCGGCAGTAGTAGGAGTAGTTGGAACGTCCTGTGATTTGGGCTTCTCAGTCGGAGCATCTGTAGTCGTATGATCCCCATGTTTTGT